>JAAEAF010004741.1:0-85811 GCA_011037195.1 Triatoma infestans | reverse complement strand
TTTTTTTTTTTTTTTTTTTGGAGAAATAAAGGTAGAATGAATGCTGAACACTGTATATAATTAACTAGAGACACAAAACTGTCAGGACTTTATATGTAAATAGAAATTAGAGATTTAGATTGACGCGTTATAACTGCTGTATAAACTGTTCTAAAGACTCTCTTGTAGGGCTAGCGCAGCTGCATATACAAGTGTGTCTCATTTTAAACAGGCCACTTTTGAAATAACTCCTAAACAAGGCAGGATATCTAAAAATTGAACATAACGTTTGTTGAGATATTCTCACTCTAGTTTAAGATGGTGTTAATGTTTTTTTTTTATTTTATTGCCGCCTTACACCTTATATGGTGGTTGCAAGTGGCGATTTCCTTTTGACCCCGCCCTTTTTACTACTATGTTGAAAACTATTAAACAAAAATGAAGAAAAATGTCGTTAATTACACTTCAATATATCAAACCATTTCCGAGATATTCAATAATAAAAGATTCAGTTTTTCGTCTTTTTAACTTACTCCTAGTGAGAGGAAGTATTGTAATCGTGTCAAATTTTCGATATCGAGTTTTCACCGGAAATATCCGTTTTGAGGTCCTCCAAAGTCCAAAAAAGTGGTTTTAGGAAAGCCTGTGTGTGTTGTGTGTGTTTATATATATATATATATATATATGTGTGTGTGTGTGTGTGTGTGTGTGTGTGTGTGTGTCAGTGTACATATGTATGTATGCATGCATGTGAACAGCATAGCTCAAAAACGAAAAAACCGTAGAAAGTTGAAACTTGATATTCCGTTTAGGTATCACTATGGGTTGTGACAGTAGGTTATCTGTCAAAATTCCTCAACCGGAAGTACCACTTTACTAAATTTTTTTTTTTTCACTTTTTTGCAATTTTCTCAAAAATGGCATAACGATTTTCATTAAACTTCTTGTATCAACTGCACTTACAATGATCTACAATTTTTATTTAAAACATTTCTCTGGCAATATGCATTTAAGGGCACTTTCAGGGGGGGAGGGGGTTGTCCTCTAAAGTGCTATTTCACTTTACTATACAATTCTTTCACCTAAACAATATTAATTACAATTAAATGCGTTGTTGAAATTCCGAGTTTGAAAAAATCGGATGATCGAAAGTGCGTTTTTACTAAAATATATTTTTCAGTTTTCTGGTATTTTTTTACTTTCTTGCAATTTTCTCAAAAATAGCTCCCACGATTTTCTTCAACATGGTATACCAAATACACATCCAAAGATCTACCACTTTTATTTAAAACTTTTCTCTGAGAAAATTCATTTAAGGGCACTTTTAGGGGAGGCGTTATGTTTTTGTTTAAAGTGCTATCATAGTTGATTATTATACCATTCTATCATCCAAACAAAATTAATCAGAAATAAATAGATGGCCAAAATTGCCGAGTTTCAATAAAAATTAGTAAACCGGAAGTGCACTTTTACTGGACAGTTTTTTTCAGTTTTCGACGATTTTCATTAAAGTTGTTACAGAAACTATAAAATTTGTCAATTATAATAGTAATAATTGCTGTAAGAGAAAAATCATGTGACAGTTTCACACGAGAGTTTCTTGAATAATTTTTTGGAAATTAAGAAATATTATTTTTTTGTTAGCGTAAAAAAGAAGTGAAATAAAGACACAAGTAAACTACGTCAATAGAACAAGAAATATGGAAGATAGGTCAGCTTATAGCCATCCTTCCGTGATTGATCTTAAGAAGGATGAGTTCCCAAGGGATGTTTGACGGGCCTTTAACACTTTCTCCACTAAAAAAACCTATCTCTCCAGCTCTTATCTCTCAGGGCTACCATCCTTCTATAGAGTAACATTCTTTCACCAACATACATCCGTAAACATTATTCTTGCGTAAAAGCTATCTAGATGCACACATTCAATCCTAAAATTTTATAAATTTATTAATATTAATAATCAATTTTATCCATATCCCTCCTTTAAGCGCAATTTTTTAAATCATTAATGAATAAACAGAAGAGCAGTGGACTTAGGTTACAACCCTGCTTGACACCACAGCAAATTTTTGAAAAGGAAGCGGAAAGACCTTTGCTACTCCATACTGCCGATTTTGTTTCCTTTTACAAACCCCTGTATCGCATTTACGATCTTAGATGAGATTCTGCACTGATACAATTTATAAAATAGGGCTTCTCTGATCACTTTAAATCTATAAAAAAAAGGCGTAAATTTTCTTTCTACCCTGATACCCATTTCAATTGGACCGAATTCAACAGTACATAGAGATTATCCATTGTGGAGCGGCCACGCCGGAAACCTGACGTGTTCTTCGCATAGCATATTATACTGTATTACTACCCATTGGCTCAATCTTTCATTTATTAAGGCAGTGTACAATTTCTTTACTGACTCAAAAAAATGCAATTTCTCTATAGTTAAATACTTCATTGATATTCCCTTTCTTATGGAGAGGAAAAATGACGGCATCATTAAAGTTCAGCGGCACTTTCCCTTCCCTAAAATATCCATTAAATGCCTTCAGTAGAATATTTAAGAAGAGGCGAGGAGCATGTTTATAATATTCGGATGGGATACCGTCTATGCCAGGTGCCTTATTTGAGCCCGCTTTATTTATTATATTGATCAGCTCATTGTACTCAAAGGGCCGGACGAGAAACTCATCCTCTATCCAGAGTTCCGCATACAAAATTGTAGAGCAATTTGTTAGAGAGTTATAAAGAGCTTGAAAATACTAATCTCTCAGGGCTACCATCCTATAGAGCAACATTTTTGCTCGAACATACATCCGTAAACATTATTCTTGCGTAAAAGCTATCTAGATGCACACATTCAATCCTACAATTTTATAAATTTATTAATGTTAATAATGAATTTTTTTTTTTCATTTTTATTTTCTCTGACTGGTGATTTCGAAAATGTGTTTTCACCGGTAATATACGTTTTGAGGTCCCCGTGAGTCTACGATTCGATGATTTTCAGGCAAAATCCATTAACCTCACATGCCACTTTACTGAATAGTTTCTTCACTTTTTTGTGATTTTCTCAAAAACGGCTCCAACGATTTACTTTAAACTTTTATTTGAAACATTTTCCAAAGGAAAATTCATTTAAGGGCATTGTTGGGGGGTGGATTGGTGTTATGGTTTGCTCTAAAGTGCTATTTCAGTTTTTATCTAAATAATATTAATTAGAATTAATTATGTTGTTGAAATTCCTAGTTTGAAGAAAATCAGTTCAGCGGAAGTGTGACTTTACTGAATATTTTTTCAGTTTTTCAGTTTTTTGTAATTTTTTAGACTAATAAAAATTGTAAGTGTGAAAAATATTTGCCATCTCGCAGGAACAGAAATCGTGTGAGTGTTTCACACCAGATTTTTTTTAAATATTGGATTGTTAAAGTTAAATTTATTGATGTACAATTATAATTATTTTATAGTTTATTTTAAACCAGGGGGTCTTGAAATCATTCCCAGCAAAGGGCCAGTCAAGTAGACAGACTCAGGCAATATTTTATTCACACATATATTCTATGTACTAAAAATAGTGAAGGCTTCTAAGAAATGGTTTTATGTTGCCAGGTCTTTACAATTTATATATATACGTAGATTGTTGTAGGGGATTATCGCACTGCGACCTGAAAGTTCTATTGTGCCCCCCCTGTAAGGGTGTTGTGAGGAGATGTAGGTTGTTGCTTGATGAGTGATAAATAACACCTTAAGATTTGGTTTAAGATATATAATTGATATATATGTATATGACTGACTGCCAAGAACTTTTCACTAACTGAACTGAACTGAACTGGCAGACTGACGTGGCTAAGAAGATATGAACGGAGCGATGTTAAACTGATGTGTAAATCAACAGAATTCTATCTGAATGATGTCCCATTGCCTATCTCTCATATATATATATATATACTGGCCGAGCCTCTCCTCTCTTTGCGAGAGGGGCTGTTTCTCTCCGCTAGAGTGGGTGAGTGGTGGGGGTTCACTACTCCTACACCCCCGGAGCCTTCTCAGTGCAATGCCGGCCTCCAAGCAATGTTCTCTAGCTGCAGACAACATTGCTTATCACCGTACATTGAAATGTAGAGGCTCCTTGGGAAGAGAAAATCTTAAGGGCAGCATAACTGTATTCGAACCCAGGATCCCCGCGTTGCTAGTCCAGCATGCTACCATTGAGCTAATCTCTTCCTTCTCCCTTGGTTTACGCCAATTATTTAACTAGGGACGGAGACACCTTAGTTTGTGTACTGTGTATGGCTTTGTCAGTAAAGTGTAGAGTATATATAGTTTAAGTGTATTGTGTACTGTTCTAATGAAGTGCATGGAGTACTGAGCTGTGGTAACCCGTGGGGTCGCTACTTTCAAAGTAACTGCATGTAACAGATACTCCTTGTGGGCTACAATTTACAGTTTAAAAGAGTATTTAGAATTTGTTTTTTTTTTTTAAATCATTAAAATAGAAATGACGTATTGTAGAAAATATAAATGTAATTGTTGTGATGGTAGGTTCCGCAGAGCTGGAAAGCATCAGAGACATTTTCCGTGGTAGCCTGCTTCAGTTTGTGGTCATCGACCGGTTCTCGGGCGTTCGCCCAACTTCAGGATGCGTTTGTCAGACAGTGTGATAAACGCATACTGAAGATGGGCGAACGCCCGAAACCGGTGGTCGATGATCACAAAATGAAGCAGGCTACCACGAAAAATGTCTCTGATAAAAGTAATTAATCCTCGAATGTGGTCGCATAAGGATCCTGTTTCACTCACACATGCTAGAAATTCCACAACATCACCAACCTGAAAACACGATCTATCTTGGCTCGTCTTGAAGCCCGGTGTCCCCCCTAATTTTGAAAAGATAAACCAAAACTATCCCATATTTCGGTGCGTCACCCTTTACTGCAAAAAAATATTCTTCAGCTACAGCTTTCGCACTTAATCCTCTTTTCCAATAATATCTCAGAAGATTATGAATCATAGTTTTTTTCTGCAGGTGTATTGGATGCAGATTATACTTAGCAAATGATACTAGTAAAAACGTTGTTTTTGTAACAGACCTAGTAAAAGATAAAAAATATTATTAATAGATCTAATAGAATTAATAGATAATAGAATTAATTTAAAAAAATCTGGTGTGAAACACTCACACAACTTTCTCTTACTCCAGTACTCAAAATTATAATTGACAAATTTTATAGTTAGTGTACCAAATTTAATGAAATTCGTCGAAAAGTGAAAACACTGTCCAGTAAAACTGTCCGGTTTACTAATTTCCTTGAAACTCGGAATTTGGGTCATATATTAATTTCTAGTTATTTCAATTTGGATGACAGAATTGTATAATCAACTGTGATAGCATTTTAAAGAAAAACATAACCCCCCTCCCCCAAAAGTCCCCTTAAATGAATTTATCAGGGGAAAAGTTTCAAATAAAAGTTGTAGCTCTTTATATGTATAGTTAACAACGCTGGTTTAAAGAAAATCGTTGGAGCCATTTTCGAGAAAATACCAGAAAACTGAAAATTATATTTCAGTAAAAACGCACTTCCGGTTATCTATTTTTTTTCAAACTCGGAATTTCAACAACATATTTAATTCTAATTAACATTATTTAGATGACAGAATTGTCTAATATACTGAAACAGCAGTTAAGATGAAAACCTAACCCCACCCCTCCCCCAGAAGTGCCCTTAAATGAATTTTCCTGGAGAAATGTTTCAAATAAAAGTTGTAGCTCTTTGTATGTGTAGTTGATATAGCAAGTTTAAAGAAAATCTTCGGAGCCATTTTTGAGAAAATTGCAAAAACGTAAAAAAAACAACTAGTAAAGTGGTACTTCCGGTTGAGGAATATTGACACATAACGCACCGTCAGATCCCATGGTGATACCTAAACGTAATATCAAGTTTGAACTTTCTACGATTTTTCGTTTTTGAGCTATGCTGTTCACATACATACACACACACAGACACACACACACACACATACAGACCATTTGCTAAAAAACACTTTTTTGGACTCAGGGGACCTCAAAACGGATATTTCCGGTGAAAACTCGATATCGAAAATTTGACACGATTACAATACTTCCTCTTACTAGGAGTAAGAGAAAGTAAAAAAGTAGCTAGGTAATAGAAGATAATAATATTAATGAATCAGATTTAGTTATAACTTATAAGTATATATGATTTTTATAAAAAGAGTATTTGTAATGTTAAGAAGACATTTTCTTGGACTATTATAGAATCTCTCAGAGGGTTTTGTAAACAGTAAGACATAGTGAGCCCCTCTAGAGGACAGTAAGTCTGACAGAAGGGGCAATTAGTGATGCAGGTAACGCTGGGCCTATAGCAACAGCCTAGATAAGATGGCATGCCAGGAGAGTACTCTGTGGTGTCTGAATATGCCCTCAAGGAGTGTGGTGTGGCCTGTTATCTTCATGTTTCCAGCATATACACAAGACCTTCATAATTCAGCGGCTACCACCCTATCTGGGGCTCAATTATTAAGCTAAATAATTTAATGGGAATAAAAAAAAAAAATCAACAACATTCTTCGCACAATTTATTGTTCATAGCGTCTTTTTTTTTTAACACGAAATAATTAACTTATTGTTAGTTTAAATTTTTATTTAAAAGTATAAACTAATTTCTATTTTTTTTACTCAAAGCAGAAAGATGAACTTTTTAATAATTATAATTAGTACTGAATCATGTCTATGAAAACAATTTTTTGTTGTTTTTTTAAAGTTAACTTATTATTTATTTAGAGTTAATTTATCTTCATTGTACAACAAAAGTTAATTGCAAATTGAGAGCATTTATTTTTTTGTTTTTGCATACTGACCCAATTAAAATATAAGAAAGAATCAGTTTTAGGTTAGTAGTATTTAATGGTGAATTTCGGCATAGCTTTCTCTTTTATCTAAGAGAATGTTTTTCTTTAAAATTTTTTTTTTTAAAATAGAATTATAGAGAAATATATTTTTGTTCGTCTCTTCTGAATAAGAAGAGTTGTGAAATACTTACATGACCGCTTAGTGCAATTAATTGATAAAAATTCATTAAAATAGAACCCCTAACATAAATATAGTGTGGTGAGGAGATACTTGTTTGTTAGCACCCATGACAGATTGAACATGAAGTGATTGATTACATTTGTAGTGGAAGAACGAAATAGAAAAATAATAATTTTGAAAAATAGTTTAGAATATTTTATTGTTTGAAAAATCTAATTTTGTTAATATATTAAATAGTGAATTTAGCTTCAAAAAGAGTGTATTTAGAGTCAGGTACTGAAATAGGGGGGGTCATTGCTATTAGGAAAACAAAGGCACAAAAACTCTTTTGTGAAAGAAAATCCCCCCGCTAGAGAGAGCATTCCTTCGGACAGTCTGCACTCTGCCTTCAAACAAGAATAGTCTGCGTTCTGCTTTGAAAGCCAAAACACTACTTCAGGAATCGCTCTGTTAAACTCATGCGATATTTGCCTTTATTCTAGGCAAATAGATACATCTGATTTATTAAGAGTGTAATATTGTAAAGTACTTGAATTTACCTAGAGATAATATATTAATTTTAAAAACTGTGATGCTCTCTGATTATTACTAATACTTCTATCTTTATCTCAAACATACATACAAGCCCTTTTACTAAACCGCTGAAGCCACTACAAATACACATCACCAAAAACATTTCACATTGTAGTCTAGAAGTTAGCGCCAATTTGAATGTAGTAACAAACCTAATCTAATATCACAGATTCCTTAGATTTATAATAAGCTGACACTCATCAACTTACACAGACACACACACACACCACACAGACCATTCGCTTTTTCATATTCGGAAAACCTCAAAACATATATTTCCCAGTTAACATTTGATTTCGAAAATTTAAAAACCATCGCAATACTTCTTCAGTAATAGATATATGTGATGGCCTTCTATTTTGTAAAACAATTGCAATCTTTAGTAAAAGGCGAAAGATTTATGCGTTTTGAAGAAAGACCAGATTATTATAATATTATATTATTATAGTTAATGAAGTGATTAGTGATAATAACAACAAGGAAAGGGAATAGCTAAGTGGTTATCATACTGGACTCCCACGCGGAGGAACCAGGTTCGAGTCCAGCTGTACTATCTTTAGATTTTTTCTTCCTAGGAGCCTTTACGGCTCACTCTCCGGTGATGGACAGTGTTGTCTGTAGCGAGAGAACACTGTCCGGAGGCCGGCACTGCACTGAGTAGGCTCCGGGCGCCAATGACCATAGATATTGACGCGCCTTAAATTACAAAAAAAAAAAAAAAAATTACAATCTTGTTGTGGTTGGTTCCGCAGAGCTGGAAAGCATCAGAGACAATTTCCATGATAGCCTGCTTCTTTTTCTGGTCATCGACCGCTTTCGGGCATTCGCCCATCATCAAGATGTTTTTTGTCAAACAGTGTAATAACATAGACTTGCACAGAACAAATACAGTTTTACAACATTGACTGGTCTTTTTAGTAGAGGGAGAAAGAGAGATCTGGCGCATGACGTCATCAACGTCGGATCCAAATCCCCTCCCCCCACCATGTGGATGGGGGGGTGGGGAATATAAGAAAAAAGTTTTTTAAAATACTCCTAGCTTCGATCCTGCGATCTTTTACTCCAAAAGTCAGCAGCTCTAACCACTAGACCATCAGTGTTACTGGTAAAAATATGTATTATTTAAGTTCTATCAAGTTGGGGTGGTCACTCCGCCTTTCCTCGCCGTAGCTGTGCCGATGGAGTGTGAGGTGTATGTGTGGGGTCAATGTATTGCATTCTCCATAGCTTCATCTCTGTTCGCAGTTAGACCCCCCCCCCATTCGATGGATGGAAGGGTGTTCTTCCACCCTCCCTCCGATGTTCCTAGCTGTACAGGTTTTATAACTGTCTCCATCATTCTCACTTCCACCTCTATTGTATTCCTCAAGTAACTTCCGTTATACCACCTCTTCTCTTTGTTTAATTTTTTTACTGATTTTTTTAAACGGTTCGGGGAAGAGTGGGGGAATCTACAAGACTTTCAGTGATTTCCACTTTTATAACATCAGTTTTACGCAAACATGGCTACGAGTGAAATGAGCCTGCAGCTGACTACAAGTTTTCCACTCAACAAAAACAACTCCAAGGTATTGATTACTGGTCTCTCCCAAGATTATGTGCCTCTAATAGCGGTGAGATCGAAAAAAGATGTTATTTATCTAGATGTTGAAGACTGGACAACTTTGAAGTCGAACATGCAGACATTCAATGACTTCTTTAATGGGAAAGAAATAGTTTCTCCAAGTGAAATCAACCTTAACAAAGCAACAATATATTTTATTAAGTTTACACACAACATGATTTCCATCCAGGGGAAAGCAACTTGGTTGGAGAACCTTCTAAGTTTTCAACCTACGAAAATCAACCTGCTAAGAAGTGAATACTTAAAATTTCAAAGCTTGTTTAAAGATGTAAATGTTCAATTGGATTATTTATCAAAACTTTGTGTTCCTAATACATTATTTCCATATTATAAAGAAAATTAATAAACATTTTCACCCACAAACTAGTTTTTTTTATAATTTATAAATTCCTCTAAAAATGTTTTAGTAAGGACAGGATAAGAGAAAAAAACCTTCACACACTTTGCTATTCTACTAAATCATTTTTATTTATCCAAGGTTTCTTAAAACCTAACCACTTTACATACAGCTTATTTTTTTTACGTCTTAGAATTTTTTCTACAAGATATACATCTTTATATTTAGTTTTCTGCAGTTCTTGTGTATAAAATGCTCCTTGAATAGGCTGTCCTGTCAAATCTTCCAACAGGTAAATGTATGGAATAGTGTTACGAACATTTTTAATTTTAAATATTTCAGTGCTCCAATTGGGTGTATAACCTTTGCTAAATATAGTTCTTTTTTTCGAAACACGTACATAGTCTCCTTCTTTAAATCGTTGTTTATCTTTTCTTTTTACTTTAGAAGAGTAAACATTAGCTAGTAAGATTGCTTCATTGCCAGAATTTACTTCTGATGGTGTCATACCAATTGTACGGTGTAGTTTGTTGTTGTAGGTATTTATGAGATCAGGTAAATGCTTTGTATAATTGTAGTTTCCTCTAAGACTAAACAATTGATACATCATAGATTTAAAAGTTCTATTAAATCTTTCAACAATTGAACTTTTAACCTGGCTGTAAGTACTGTAGTGATTAATTTTGTGCTTCTCCATGAGTTTCTTGAAGGAAACATTGTGGAATTCCTTCCCATTATCAGTCTGAATATTTTTTGGCACTCTTCCACTCGAAATAAAAATATTATTCATAGCTTGAGTGATATCTTTTGCGTTTTTTGATTTAACAGGTTCCACCCAGGCATACTTTGAAAAACAATCAATCACTGCTAATATGTATTTGTAACCACTATTTTGACGAGCGTATGGTATCATTTCCATTAAATCAGCTTGCCATAAATCATCAATACCTTTGAGCAATGTACGCCTTCGAGGGTAGCGTGAACGTGCCGGTCTATGAAGTTCAAAAACTACAGCCTCTTTGCTAGACATGTCTTTATGGTTCAAAAATTGTTTTAAGCGTAGCTGCAGTTATAGGAACTTTTGGATCCAATAAACTCATTCGGTTCGTAAAAACCTCGAATAAATTACGCACAAAATTATTTGTAACTTTTTTTCGGGCTTCGTCATAGGTTTCTAAAAGATAGGTTTTTAACTGACTTTCCTCCATTTCATTTACTAGTTTCTTGAATTCCTGTTCGAGAAACTCATCAAGATCGGTGGTTCTGTAAACAGCTTTGTTGCGAGTTTTAAAAGCGCGATCGCTCTGCTCCCCAGCTACATTTTCAAAAAGACATTCAACTACTATGTTAATCTTCAAAGCATGTTTCTTTTCTAACTGAAGTTTAATTAGTTCATACAGACGGCTTTTAATAGAGTGCAGAAATGTAACCAGGTCTTCAAATTCAGTAGAACGCACAAAATAAGATTTTAACCTTCCTAAACACGCTGATTCATATTGCTCGGATTTAAGTTTTAAAAGTTGAATCTTGGGTGGTTCTGGACAGTTTTTCTTTAATGTTTGCTGATGTCTTTCAATAGAAACATCCTCATCAACTCTTACTTTCTTGAGAGGTGGTTGTTCAACACAAAAAGATTCATGTCTATCTCTATTAAATTTGTTACTAAAAATATTTTTGCATGTTTTGCAAGAGTAACTAACATTACCCTCGCAAAATCTCTCATGCCTTCGAAGATTATTTTTTAAAGTGAAGGACTTACTACATTTAATGCAGTAGTTGGATGACATTATGAAATCACACGGTTTTACATATAACCCTCACTGACACAGGTCTGAATGAAACAGAACTATTGTGAATTATTATAAGCTTTTTTATTTTTTGGTTAGGGGGATATCCTCTATTTCCACTGAAAACCTTGGCTATTATTTCATTATCAGACTTATATTTTTTTTTTATAAAATTTATTAAGCAAATTCTAACTGAAAAGATTTATTTTTTCCAATACCCTTATAAATAAGGGAAAGCGTAAGAGGTTTGTATTTATTAATAATTTTTTCATCTATCTTTTTTGCGAAAATTTTCGGTAAAAAACATCTCAATTTTCGATTATTCTCTTTTAAAATTACGTAGATACTTTTCCCAAATTTTGTATTTATTTTATTTATACTGATAATGGGGTAGGCTATATTGAGAGTTAAATCTCTCACGGAAAGGTATTGGGTCTCTTCTTCTTCTGCTATTTGGTTTAATAATACCTTTAAATCAGACATCTAAAGACAAGGAAATTAAAAGTAATGCTAATAACTTCTAGTTACTATAGACTCTGAAAGAGAAAAAATTAAAAAAAACATACAAAATCGTACTAACTGTGATATGGGAGTTTTCTTCAGCAGACACAAAACAGCAAACTCAGTAAAATTCCCAGCTGAAGGTGGTTTATAAACACAATAATATCCTCCCCACCAACTCATATTTAACTTGTGATGGTAAATGATTCTTCATATTTTAACAACCAGTTAGGTAGATGGGCTATAGAATGTTTATGTGTGTGGGAAAATTTTAATATTAGCAATTCCCATTATGGTGAAAGATGCATTTGCACTTTTCAACTAATGCGGAAGTAATGTAATGTATAAACAATGTATGTATGTAGAGGTGTGAACGGTGATGAATAGACACTTACTACTTTAATTGTAATTCCCATTGTGTAGAACTTATTTACTAAAGATTAATTTACATTTTCTAGTTATGGTAACCTAGCATTCCAACCGTGACCATAGACAGCTATGAATTTTAATATAAAAAGGTGCATGTTGTTAGTGGTCTAAACTGTGAACAGAGATGAAGCTATGGAGAATGCAATACATTGACCCCACACATACACCTCACACTCCATCGGCACAGCTACGGCGAGGAAAGGCGGAGTGACCACCCCAACTTGGTAGAACTTAAATAATACATATTTTTACCAGTAACACTGATGGTCTAGTGGTTAGAGCTGCTGACTTTTGGAGTAAAAGATCGCAGGATCGAAGCTAGGAGTATTTTAAAAAACTTTTTTCTTATATTCCCCACCCCCACCCACATGGTGGGGGAGGGGATTTGGATCCGACGTTGATGACGTCATGCGCCAGATCTCTCTTTCTCCCTCTACTCTTTTTAATTGTGTTTAAAAACTAAACTTTTAAACTAGTCAAGAGAGGTATCGTGATAGTAACTGAGTGGTAAAATAACATATGTTTGGGGAGGGTATGTTAAAGGGGGAAAATTTTGCTTAAAATGGAAAAACACATGGGGGTCTAATTTTTAATCTCCTTGTTGGAGGGAGATTCACTTTAGAATTAACTAATCAAAATAAACTTAAAATTAAATTAAATAACGATTTAAACTAACGTAATTTAAAATTAAACGATTAAAATAACAATTAAATATAGTTTAAATAGTTTAATAGTAAAAGTAGTATAAATAGTTTAAATCGTTATTTAATTTAATTTAAATTTATTTTGATTAGTTAATTGTAAAGTGAATCTCCCTCCAACAACGTAGTTTAAAAATTAGACCCCTACTTGTTGTTTCCATTTTAAGCAAAATTTGTACAAGTGTATTAACTGTATTTGTTCTGTGCAAGTCTATGTTATTACACTGTTTGACAAAAACATCCTGATGATGGGCGAACGCCGAAACCGGTCGATGACTATAAAAAGGAGCGGAACATGTCTCTAATCACAATCTTTTTCAAATGTACTCATATATACAACATAGTTAAAATTTATTTTTTAGAACGCTCGGGTTATCTCACTAGCTTATTAAATCGGGAATAATAAATAGTGGCAACCTTCAAGGGAGGTGCTGCACGTCTGATTTTTGGAACAGTTCATAAGACTGTTTGTTAAAACTGGCTCATCTATATAATATTCATCCAAATGCTCTTGAGGTTAACTTTTGTGGATCTATACGCTAGGAATCTAGCATACAATAGTATCACCATTAGGTGTTGGTGTATAGGAGGATAGGATCGGGCAAAATATGTGAAAAGGTGTATCAGGCTAATAAATATTTTAATTTAATTAATTGTAAGTATAAGGTACAAAATAAAGAAAATCCTAATCAAATAGAGAAAATAAAGAACTGATTTAATTTAAAGATTATTAAGATAAAATAACAATAAAATGATGAAAGAAGTATCCTTCTTTGATAGCCTGTTTCTTTTTTTGGTCATCAACGTTGATTGTTTCGGACGTTCGCCCATCTTCAGGATATATTTGTTAAAACAGTATGATAACACAAACTTGCAGAGAGCAAATTCAGTTTATACAGTCGAGTGTATCAACTAAATTTGCTCTACGCAAGTTTATGTTATCACACTGTTTTGACAAAAAAACATCCTGATGATGTGATGATGGGCGAACGCCTGAAACCGGGTCGATGACCTAACCACAACCAGGATTTACAATATTTACACACTAAAGTGTTAGTGGCCTATTCGGGGTAACGTTAATTAGTTCCGTGTTGGTCAAATGTTCTTAGGAAAAATGTTCGCCAGTAATACAGATAAAAAACCGCACAAATACCACACGGTACCAGAATCCTGTTCATCATATTTTTCCTTCAATGTCTAGAATAGCTAGGTGAGCTAGATGTGCTGATAGAAGATTTGTGGCAGCTAGTTGCAAAGATCCAGAAATCTGTATGGGACAGTGAAATTCAGCACTTTCAGCTAGATATATGGATACTCGGTCTCGCTATGGCTCACTGGCCTTCCAATTCATTCTCCAGCAACTAGGATCGGTTTCGTTACTCTTTCCACTCCTCACTTAGTCGAAATTTATTAATTTATCTATTTCAAAATGATAATTTATTTCAGCTTGTGCACAATTCTAAGATATTAATTTTTTTATTAAATTAATTTATTTCCATTTCAACAAAATGAATAATTGCATTTTCGTAATTGCAAAAACGAAAGAAAAGCTGACTCTGCAATAAATATCAGTATATAAACTCTAGTGTTTTTTGCTTGATAAATACCAAAACAAATGAACAATTAATATCTATACGTACATAAAAAGAAGTAGAAAAATAATGGACCAATATGGTACAATATTGTGATTTATGATATAAATAGTGAGATAAGCTAAACTATTTTTTGTTCAGCACAATATGTTTCACTTTATAATACAAATTTTCTCATAAAAAAGAAAGAGCGAGCGATCTTTTTCCAGCACTATCTTGTGTTCAAGGATTGTACGTTCTTTTGAACTATAAAAACGATTTTTAACATATCGCTGGTTCTGACCAATTTGTTCTTCATTGAAAATTAGGTTTATTCAACATTGGTTATCATCGCTTTTCTTCACCAAAGTTTATAATAAAATAACAGAGTTATTAGTTGTTAATATAATATCTGATGGTATACCTAAATTTGTAATACTCACTTTAATTTGCAGCTGTCTGTCAAAAAGTTTTGATAATCCAAAAAAATTTGTTTGATGTGGTGGTTGGTTCCACAGAATTGGAAAGCATCAGAGATATTTTCCGTGATAGCCTACTTTATGTTGTGGTCATCGTCCCGTTTCGGGTGTTCGTCCATCTTCAGGATGCGCTTGTCAGCGAATGTGATTACACAGACTTGCACAGAGCAAATTCAGTTTTACACACTGCCTGGTCTTTTTAATTGTATTTAAAAACTAAACTCTTAAACTAGGTCAAAGGGAGGTATGGTGATGGTAACTGAGTGGTAAAATAACACGTATTTGGGTTGTTAAAGGGGGCAAATTTTGCTTAAAATAGAAACAACACGTGGGGATCTAATTTTTAAACACCGTTGTTGTAGGGAGATTCACTTTACAATTAACTAATCAAAATAAATTTAAAATTAAATTAAATAAAGATTTAAACTATATTTAATTGTTATTTTAATTTTAATATTTCAATCGCGCTTAATTTTCAATTACGTTAGTTTAAAACGTTATTTAATTTAATTTTAAATTTATTTTGATTTGTTAATTGTAAAGTGAATCTCCCTACAACAACGGAGTATAAAAATTAGACCCCCACGTGTTGTTTCCATTTTAAGCAACATTTGCCCCCCTTAACAACCCAAACACGTGTTTTTTCCACCCAGTTTCCATCACCATACTTCTCTTGTCCTACTTTAAGAGTTTAGTTTTTAAATACAATTAAAAATACCAGTCAGTGTGTAAAACTGAATTTGCTCTGCGCAAGTCAGTCTGTGTTAACACAGACAAACGCATCTTGAAGATGGGCACATCCGAAACCGGTCGATGACCATAAAATGCAGCCGGCTATCACGGAAAATATCTCTGATAAAATTTGTTTTATGTTTTAAAATTATTGAGACTAATTATTATTGATGACTGCATATAATGAATATGTTGCCCCCTGGGACTGTTTGGGGTCGATGCCGCTAATGCTGATATTGATTTTGGATTTTCTATTTGCTAGTTGTTAACAGCATCTCTCAGTAATGATGCTAGCTTGCAAACCAGAATCGAGTAAAGCTCTGAAAGTGTGGCGTATATCTTTATCATCAATAATTTCTACTAAGGCGATAAAGAGAATAACTTTGCTAAATTGTTGACTAAATCTACTATTACTGAGGACTGTTCTTGATAAGAATATGCATTCTGTGTTGAATGTATTACAGGATTTTAATTTGATTATCATTTTCAGGGTTATGTGCTGTCCTGGAAACATATTATTAAAAAAATGTTGATCACATACTACATCTTCCCGGAATCTAATAAACAGTGAGTTATGTTTTTTTTATTAATTCATCACTAGATTTGTATGTTTTATTTTCTATTGTCATATATGTTTCTTGAAACTTATTGTATAAACTAAACATACAAAGATCTACAACTTTTATTTAAAACATTTCTTTGGGAAATTTTATTTAAGGGCAATTTTAGGGGAGGGAGTGAAGTTATGTTTTTCTCTAAAAGGGCTATCATAGTTAATTAGTAATACTAAACAAAATTAATTAGAAATAAATAGATGGCCGAAATTGCCGAGTTTCAAGAAAATTAGATAAACCGGAAGTGCGCTTTTACTGAACAGTTTTTTTTTTTTTTTCAGTTTTCGACGAATTTCATTAAATTTGGTACACTAACTATAAAATTTTGTCAATTATAATCTTGAAAACTGGAGTAAGAGAAAATTGTGTGAGTGTTTCACATCAGATTTTTTTTTTTTTTTGTATTAGGTAATAACACTGTGTTATTAAAAAAAAAAAAAAATTGTTTTTTTTTAAGAGAGAATATTGTACAAATAATATTCGCAAATATTTTTTATATTTCACTTATAATATAAAAAATATAAATATTTAAATAACATTGAGAATTTAGTGATAAATTAAATTACACGAAAATAAAATATATACGTGTATAAAAAGAAAAAATTATGTATATATATTACATTTATTAAAATTGGCTAGAATAAATTAGAAAACTTATATTTAGAGCATAGAAATTTGTTTAATTAAAATTAATTTATTCCAGATGAGAAAACAATCTTACAATCTTTATTCATACTCATTATTATTAGGTTAGAACAAAAAAAAAAAGTAAATGTTGATTAAGTAGTTCAATTGCTTCAAAAATATAATGTTATACAGTTGCTCTTTTTTTTGTAAAGTTATATTTTTTTACCCTTCAATTTATACCGGCTTTTTTATGTTCCATTAAAACAATAGAAGTATGCCAAATAATATTGAAAATTGGTAGGCTGAATAATTTTAATGTTAAAACAGTATTGTAAATACTAGTTCCTAGTCTACTAAATTAAATCTTAGAAAATGGTTACAGTTTCCTTCTATTTTTAGCAAATTCTGTGCATAAACAATTAACCACGTAATATAAGGGTGAGATTGTGGTGGAGGGGTAAGGTGGTACATAGGAGGTGATAGTGTGAAAGTATTGGATGAGGATAGAAAGAGATTCTTATCAGTAGTTATCACGCGCAGGCTAACTTCCGAATGGGGAAGTAGAGTTGTTGTGTTATAGTAGGTGCTGTTGTTGTTTTGCCTGAATGCCCTTCCATTCCTACTTACATTTAGATTCAATAAAATATATGTTGTTCTATCCAACAATTATTACACTTTCACACAATCAGAATACAATTTTATGGTAATTGCACACCTTCTCTCTCTATATATATCTACCAGTTGTAATCTAATCTGGTTCAATTGTATTAAAATATTCTTATTCGAAATAATGTTTTTGGATTTAGTAAATTTTGTAAAAATATAAATACTGGAAAATTTGATTTTTTTTTCCTCTTTCTCTTACTGCTTTTAGAGGAAATATTGTGATGGTTTCAAATTTTCCAAAGTTGAATTTTCACCAGAAATATCTGTTTTTAGGGTCTCCTGTACATAAAAAAACAAAAAAAAACAACATGTTTTTAACAAATGATCCATATGTGAGTGAGAGTGTGGGAGTGCTTTGAACAAAATATTTGAAAAATCTGAAACTCGCAGCAAGCTGAAACTTGATATAATGGATATGAGAAGCAGTGAGAATTAGTGAATGGATTTAGGAATGAGATTAGAAATAAACTAGATGATATGCTGAAGACTGTATAATAAATGGATCACACAACCTGCAAGAACATTACACTTAAATAGAAGTTAGGCAGATAGAGAATAATGAAGAGACAGACTGGCTGAGTAATTAGAAAATAAGTAGATAGGTTGCTGACTGGATTTACTGTTGTAAAAACTCTCGTAAAACTCTGTCCGAACTGTCTTGTTGTCGCTCTATTTATATGAATCGAACTCTTCCTTCCTAGTCTGGCCTAGCTGGGGAGTAACTAAATTTTGATTCATTTAATGTCTGCTTCTTCGTTGTTCGGATCCTATGAATCTTTAATGATTCGGATCCCATTAAAAAGAATATGACAGCGCTGAAGCGACTATTACCAGCAACACAAAGTTTCCAATGCTTGTTATGATGAATTTTTTCAACAGAATAAGTAATTATTCTGGATTGTTGTGACTAGTTAAGACGTGAGCTTTCCTTCCAGGCTTGGTTGTTGTCCAATTTTTGAAAATCAAAATAATTGTTAAATGTATCAATCTCAGATTAAAAAGCTAGTGTCAGATTGGATTATTTTTTTGATTAAACGTTGCAGGTTTGACAACCTGCAAGGACTTTACCAGGACTTCATAGTTAAATAAAAGTTAGGTTGCTAGAGAATTCCTCTTTTACCCATTCTATTTAATATGGCCCTAGAACTAGCAATAAGGGCTATTCCCACAAACCGACATGGGACTATTTACAATCTTCTCACTCAGCACATGGCTTACGCCGATGATGTGGTTATAATGGCGCGCACTATGAATGCCTTAGCTGGAGCTTTTCAGAAGTTTGAGGAAGCGGCGGCAGAAGCTCGGTTACAAATAAATGCGGATAATATACAATATACATGAAAACCGCAAGAAACCCGGGCAAAGAAGAAGATTTCATCGAGATGATGAACTATAAATTTGCGAGGGTAATAAAGGCTTTAAATATTTAGGAGCGGTTGTTACCGAGCAGAATGATGTTAGCTCTGACATTAAGGCGAGAATCGCGGCAGGCAATAGATGTTATTTCGCGATTCACGATATGTTGCGCTTTAAAGCGTTATCTACACGTGCAAAGCTACTGGTATATAAAACTGGACCAGTAGTTACTTATGCAAGTGAGACGTGGGTATAGACAAGGGAAGATGAGCGGGCTCTGAATGCTTGGGAGAGGAAGATCCTTAGAAAGATTTACGGGCCAGTGAAGGAGCGAGATCGGTGGAGGATTACGTCGAATGTACAGTTCAAGGATCTATACCAGGAACCGGACTTCGTAGCCTTCATTAAGCAAAAGGACGCCTTAGGTGGTTGGGTCATGTGGAGCGGATGGAGCCGGAACACTTGCCCACAAGGATACTTTATGGCACTTCCGGGGGTCGACGTCATCGAGGGAGGCCTGGTATGAAATGGACCCGAGGAGCATGGGCGTGCGTAGATGGCGTTTGAGAGCCCATGATCGAGAGGAATGGAGGAAGCTGGTTGAGGAGGCCCAGGTCCTTTCAGTTCGGTATGTAGCGCCCCAGAAAGAAAAGCTAGAGAATAATAAAGAGACAGACTGGCTGAGTAATTAGAAAGTAAACAGATAGGTTGTTGACTGGATGTACTGTTGTAAAAACGTCGTAAATCTCTGTCCCAAACAGTTTTGTTGTCGCTCTATTTATATGAATCGAACTCTGCCTCCCCAGTCTGGCCTACTTGAGGAGTAACTAACGTTTAATTCATTCAATGTCTGCTTCTTCGCTCTTTCGGAGCCTACCGCATCTGACACCGAAGGTTTCAGTCAAAGTTCACCAACCGGAAGTTTTTTTTTCCCCCACTTTTTCCGATTTTCTTGAAAACGGTTTGCAATATTATTTAAACAGATAAATGATAACCACTTTTAATTAAAACATTTTTTGGCGGGAAAAAATAGATTTTTTTTTCTGAAGTTTCTGGGAGAACAGTGCCGTCAAACTTTCTTACAAAGTACCACTTCAGTATAATTTGTGGTTCTGCCACATATGTACTAATATTAATATATATTAGAAGCATTGCTAGAAATTCAAATTTAAAGAAAATCGGCTTACCGGAAGTGTGACTTTACAGATTTGGTTTTTTGTTGTTGATATTTTGGAAATTTTCCTTAAACTTGGAATGCATGAAAAATTTCACTTTTATATGAAATATTTTTCTAAAATATTTATGATGTTATTAAAAAAATATAGTATTTGTTGAGCGTTGATGAATTATGTTATGAAGAAATTTGGTGAGGATCGGTCAAGAAAGAAACATTCAACTATGCGAACATTTCGACAGAGTTTCATTTCTTTATCAAGGCTTTAATATATATAGATAGTCGTGAAGATATGGAGCAAGAATTTTTAAACATACACATTTGTTACATCGCAGAAACATAAAAAAATCTGGTGTGAAACACTCACACAACTTTCTCTTACTCCAGTTCTCTAAATGATAATTGACAAATTTTTATAGTTTGTGTACCAAATTCAATGAAATTCGTCGAAAACTGAAAAAACTGTTCAATAAAAGCGCACTTCCGGTTTACTAATTTTCTTGAAATTCGAAATTTCAGCCATCTATTTATTTCTAACTAATTATGGTTGGATGATAGAATTGTATTATATAATCAACTAGGATAGCACTTTGATGAAAATCTAACCCCCACCCTTCCCCTAAAAATGCCCTTAAAAGAATTTTTCCAGATAAATGTTTTAGATAAAAGTTGTAGATCTTTGCATGTTTAGTTTATATAGGTAGTTTCAAAAAAATCGTCGGAGCCATTTTTGAGAAAATTGCGAAAAAGTGAATAAATCATTTAGTAAAGTGGTAAAGTAAACGCACTTCCAGTTATCCGATTTTTTTTTTTAAACTCGGAATTTCAACAACATATTTAATTCTAATTAACATTATTTAGATGACAGAATTGTCTAATAAACTGAAATAGCACTTTAGATGGAAACCTAACCCCACCCCTCCCACAAAAAGTGCCCTTCAATGCATTTTCTCGGAGAAATGTTTCAAATAAAAGTTGTAACGCTTTGTATGTGTGGTTGATGTTTGAGGTTTAAAGAAAATCGTCGGAGTCATTTTTGAAAAAATCGCAAAAAAGTAAAAAATCCAACTAGTAAAGTGGTACTTCCGGTTGAGGAATTTTGACAGATAACGTAGTGTCAGATTCCACGGTGATACCTAAAGGGAATATCAAGTTTCGACTTTCTATGGTTTTTCGTTTTTGAGCTATGCTGTTCACATACATACATACACACACACACACACACACACACAGACCATTTGCTAAAAACCACTTTTGTGGACTCAGGAGACCTCAAAACGGATATTTCCGGTGAAAACTCGATATCGAAAATTTGACACGATTACAATACTTCCTCTTACTAGGAGTAAGATAAAGTAAAATTACTCCTAGTAAGAGGAAGTATTGTATCTTGTCTTAAATTATCTACAGAAATGAAAATGGGTTGAATAGGCAAAGAAATGACTTTTAATTTTTGTATCTTTTTTTATGATTCTCTGATGTAACAAATGTGTATGTTTTAAAAATTCTTTCACCACATCTTCACGTCTAGCTATATATATTATATTAAAGCCTTGATAAAGACAGGAAACTCTGTTCGAAATGTTGGCATAATTGAATGTTTCTTTCTTGACCGATCCTCACCAAATTTCTTCATAACGTTATTACAAAATATTTATGATGTAAATTTGCAGAATGCATTTCGATAATTGTGTGTTATGTTTTACTAAATGCCATTGAATTCTTAATAACAGTTCCATAATCCAAATTTTTTCCATAATTTCTTAATAACATTTGAGTGCTTAATAGTAGTGACATTCCATGTTCGTGACATTATTTCAGACAGATTCAGATATCAACTTTATATATACAGAAATACAATATTGATAAATATATATTTTAGCAAAAACAGGACCGATCCATTCACAGTATTGTATTAAATGTTTCTATTGACTTTGTGGAAATTGTTTTCCCGACAGTAATTGTAAAGGAACAGTAAATAAAGGCTGTTTAAATTGGAACTGATATCGGCCAGTGAGAATGACTGAACAATTCAGGCTGAAGATGAGAGAGTGAGTGTGTAAACGAGCGTACAACGTTTGTACGATCCATTTAGCAATTACAATTCAAGCTCATTTAGTTACTGAGAATCGGTTATATACTAAAATTTATTGGATAAATACATTTATATTCTTTGTATATATAATACATATATTCTAAATTTAATATTACTGATATAACCAGTTTTGTTACATTTCATTGGAACATTCAGGAGCTGGTACATTATTAACTGGAAAATATCCTATGTTAATATTTTTCGTGGAAAATGTTGGTATGTACTAAAATTTGTAAAAATCCTTTAATTCTTTGCTGAAGGGAGTTTTAATAAGTTAACGATACTTTTAACCAATAACTATGAATTTGAGAAAGTATTTCTGTTGTTTTTTTTCTCCACAACAGTATCCAAGTAGGGAAGGGAATAGCTAAGTGGTTAGCGTACTGGACTAGCAATGCGGAGATCCCGGGTTCGAGTCCAGCTGTGCTACCCTTAGATTTTTTCTTCCTAGGAGCATCTACAGCTCACTGTCCGGTGATGGTCAGTGTTGTCTTGTAACGAGAGAACACTCTTGAGGCCGGCAGAGCACTGAGAAGGCTGCTCCGGGTGCCAATGACCTTAGATGTTGACGGCCTTAAATTAAAAAATAAAAAAAATTGTATCCATCCTTATGAGGAGGACTTTATTTTCCACATATATTACATGTGTTGTTTTTCTAATACAGTTACAAATATTACCGTGTATTTTTAAGAATATCACTACAATAGATGAACAAAAAGTAAATAATATTTACAAATAAGTATTTACAATTTTTAATTCAATTAAATAAGATCTTCTGAATGAAATATATAAACATTTCTATATACGTATGCATCACACACAGATATAACACACACACCGCACACAATCAACACACACACAACATGCAAACACAGCACATATACACATAAACTTATATATATATATAATATATCCATATCATTTGAACATAAACTATAAAATATTGAAATCTATTTTCTGAATATAATTGAAGAATTCATTGTAAAGATTAGGTGATGTCAGTTCTATGAGGCTGACCGGCCAAGTGTGTTTCAGTCAGCAATACCTTTTTGAATACGGAAGTGTGCCTTTAGGGTTGAGCCTCCAGAAGTTTGCAGCTGAATATTAGATCCACAGTCTATTCTGTGACTCCATCACATGGACAGGAGCTATCCTCTTGAATGTGGAATCTTTTCAAATATGCTCTCATATGGCCGTGACCTGACAGAATCTGCGTTTGTCTGTAGCTCTGCTTCAGATTTACTTGTATTCTCTGCCTAACCGTAGGGAAAAACTGTTTGGTCTGAGAGCCGGGCCATTCTATTAGGCTTTTTTCACTCAAGATTCTTCTCAAGTAGGACTTAGGCACTTTTTGATAAACTTCTGTTATAAGAAGTTTCTTTTGCCAGACGGTCCGCCTTTTTGTTTCCTTAGACTCCAGAGTGCCCTTTCACCCAGGTTAAAAATACGTCAATCCCTAACTCTTGTTTAACTGAAGCACTTTTCTTTTGACGCTTTCTAATAGAGGATAATGGTTCCTGCTATTAGAGAAGGCATATAGACACACCTTACTATCCGTCTTAATCAGCATCTTATTTCCCCTTCGTCCATTATCTCTGCACCATAAAAGAGCCCTGTCAACAGCCACTGCTTCAGCTTGATTGTTTGAGCAAAGTTCTCCCAGTCTAAATTGCCCACTTGTTACAACTGCATCGTTCTGGAGAACTGCGAAGGCGGCTCCGGTATGATCACCATCTTGACTGCCGTCAATATAGATTGTCAGGTTATATGAAGAATCAATATCACTACATTCTTCGCAAATAGTATTTCTGGTTGTGCAAGTCTGGAAATGGTAATAATAGACTTTTCTATATTTGTAGGTTTTCAATTGTTTTTATTATTATTATTATTTAATTGTAATACAGTTCCAACACAAAATGTATTTTGCCTGTAATGCTGTTGTCTGTAAAGATAATGAACTGACGTATAGAACGTGTGCAGGTACCCTATCCAATGATATGGCCCTGTTGGAGTGATTTGTTTATGAAGTGAAGAAATGAAATGTGAAGTGAAATGAATGTATGGATGTGAATGTAATTATGCTAGTTTATAATTTCATTCAGTAGGTCCGTCAATCAGTATGAAGTTTGACTACGGGGGATGTAACAAGTCTTGTGGCCATCTCCGTTTTAGTCTTCTATCTGGAAGTAAATGTACTGTTCTTGTTTTGTTTATACTTTTCCATGTGATGTTCCAGTTATGCAAGTTAGTCAACTGTTGCTCCAGTATTAATTTGTTAGTTTTTCTTCTTTTTTTTTAATTTAAGGCGCTTCAACATCTATGGTCATTAGCGCCAGGAGCCTTCTCAGTGCACTGCCGACTTCCGAACAGTGTTCTCTCGCTACAGACAACATTGTCCATCACCGAATAGTGAGCTATAGAGGCTCCTAGGAAGAAAAAATCTAAGGGTAGCACTGGATTCGAACCCGGGACCTCCGCATGGGAGTCCAACGCGCTAACCACTTAGCTAATCTCCTCCCTCATTTGTTAGTTATTATGTCTTGCTGGTAACAAGTAGTGCTGTGTGATCCGCATTGATCGCAGTAACAATATTCGGATGTTCAGATATGTCGTATGTGTAAATATTGTATATTAGTGGTCCCAGAACAATCCCCTGCGGGACTTCAGCCCCAATGGGATGAATGTCAGAGATAACTGTATTTACCCTAACACTGAAGAATCTGTCCTCAAGATAAGATTTTACTAAAAGGTAATAAGTGAAAGGTAGAATTCTCTTTAGTTTGACGAGCAATCCTGGGTGCCTACTTTATCGAAGGCTTGTGAAATATGTAGGAAAATGCCTGCAAATATCTGTTTGGATTCGAGAGCGTTAGCAATGTGTGTTGTGTCTCTTTGTATTTGATGAATAGTAGAGTGCTGCTGTCTGAAACCAAATTGATACTGTGGTATATTATGGGTATAGTGTGTAAGTCGTTTTATGAGCAGCTGTTCTAGTAATTTTCATAGATTCGGAAGCAAATTAATTGGTCTGTAGCAAATAGGTTCTATAGCAGATTTGCCAGTTATTGGTATCATAGTTACTAAGAAATATTTCCAGATAACAGGGAAATAAACAGTCCTTAGTGATACATTAAATAAAAACGTGAGATACAGTATTGCCTTTTTTGGCAATAGTTTAAGGATGTTCCAAGCAGAGCCCCAGGAGAACACAACAACAAGCCACAGATCCAAAAAGAAACAGCAATAACAACAACAAACACAACCCCAACAAAAGAACCACAAGAATAAAATGAATAAAAACTTTCAGCAACCACTCACACACAACCACGCAATAAATACATCCACTCAAAGCTTCGCACATACCCATAACGTATAACCCATACATACCATACATCCCAAAACGTATATCCTAACAAGAACTAGCAGTTGCCCAAACAACACAACAAGGGGAAAACTCCCAAAAAAAAAATAAAAAGAGTAAAATAAATAAATAAAAATAACTCAACCAAAGCAATCCCTCCAACCTGCACTAGCTCCGCCTTACAAGACCCCACGACAATCGGCGCTCAAACGCCTCGACCGCAAACTCCTTTAAGGCCTCATAGGCCGGGCCCATTCTCCAACAACAAAGGAAGAGATTCGTTTCTCACGCTGAGGTGAAAGCCCACTTTGCGCCACATAGAGGCTCTCAGATATTCGTACATGCCGCAAGACAAAAGAATGTGTTCCGCGGTCTCTTCCTTTCCACAACGGCAGTTCCCATTGTCCACCAAACCCATTCTAAACCACTTGCCGTTTATAAAACCGTGACCCGTTATTAACCGAGATACGGCATATGAAAGTACCTTCGGGACAATACGCCTGCCGGCACCTGCCTCTGGCAGGAACAAAAACGTGGTCCTGCCCTTTGTGGAGACCCTCCACCTCGATTCCCATTCCGACATTAACTCCTCCTCTGACCTCTTCTTACCCTGTTCTCGCAGCCACACATCCTGATCTCCTCCCACGTCCTCAGGGATAGACGGAACCCTGAGATGCCCTAAACTGGCCGCTTTGCCCCCCCTCAAAAAAATATCTGTTTGCCGCTCTAACCACCTCCAGGTCTAGCGGAAGGCAACCTGTGAGCACCTGCAAGGCCTCCGTGGAGACCGTTCTGCTGAAGTGGCCCATAGATAACAGCATTGACCGCTGCATTGCCAATAAATGCCTTTTCATCACCGAGAGCCGCACTCGGTGGGCCCAAACTGACGCACAGTACACAATCTGCGGAACCAATACTGAGCGGTACATTGTCCTTGCTATCCCTCTGGAGAGGCCCCACTCCTTTCTTATTATACCATTTAGCCTACTCACTACCTTCTTTGATCTGTCACGTAGGTCTCTCACATGGGGGATGAAGCTCAACTTGCAGTCCAACAACACCCCCAGATATCTAACCTGTCGTTCCCATCGCAAGCGCCCCCACTCAAAGCGCACCGCTGGCTGCCGACTTGGAGCCACCAGAGTTGTCTAGCCTCTTGATTATTGCTATTCGTTCCATTAGCAGTATAACCACTAGATACGCCACTATTTCTGCCTCCACTTGAGTTAGCTGATGCTGTTTTAGCTAACAAATGGCTAGAAGGAGTACATGATCTTGCCTCAAATGATAAACTTCTCCTTGGAGGACGATGATTTTGCCATGACTCTATGCCCTCTGTCTCTGGCCTTGGTGCCAAGTCTTGACGAAATGTTATACTGACATCGGGAACCAAATTGTGCACCTTTCAGATTTGGCAGCTTTTCATTTGCGAGCATTGCCTCGGCGATGGTTGTATAAAAGCTTCTTGCCTCGCCAGAGCCTTCTCTGGTTTCTTCTTTGAGGGTTACTTTCACTCTATTAACTGCTAGCTGAGGTTGAGCACCACCACATCTTTGATGTTACTACTGGAAATAACAGTTCAGGGATGTTAAACTAAATGTCACAGATTCCATCAAACCCTGTTAAAATAAACATTTCTTGGAAAAATTAACGTGATAAATTTATATATGTGCAATTTTCGGGAAGATTGTGAAATCAAAAGAAATCAGTAGAGTTGGATTTTTACTTTGGATGTAAATATACAAGTGGAAAGGAAACTAATGAACATTTCTATGGCTGCAGTAAGAGCAGGCCTCTAGGCTACTATTGCATAGTGCCATAGATTACCCAAAAAAGTTTATTAGACTTGCAGTAGAACCATTGTTTGCTGGAAATCTAAAATAAGAAAACAACCCCTTTACTTAGAAGTGTGATTTGATGGTTCCAAATGGCCCTTTAAATGCAATTCACACTCATAAGTGTCGCTTTATGCTTACAAACTGAATAGGATTTGAGTGTAAATCGTAGAGGGAAATACGTTAAATGCTGAAAGATTTTACCTAGTACGAATTGGTCCGATCTATTATTTTCCAGAGAACACCTTCATTGAGAAGTTTTCTCCTATAATTTTAGTGATTAAACAAAATTAATTTTCGATCTAATTTAATGAATCCAATCAGAAGTAAAATTTTATAATATTGGCTATCCTTTAGAAACTAATATAAAACAAAAAACGAAAAAAGTTTTCTTTAATAAAATATTAATATAAAAATGGGTTGAACATCCTGGGACAAATCTTTACGTTCAAATATATCTATAGATTTTTAATAATACTTCCATAGCTCTATTTTTTATTTTTTTTTATTAGCAATAAATTATTAATACTTTTCTGGTGTAGAAAGGAAATGGATATGATTACCATTATTACAGGACAATAAGGAAGCAGGTGTTCCTTGCTTAAAACTGCCACCAATTCCCCAGCCACCATCTTTTATGTTAACGACTTTAATTTTATGTTTATTTCTAGTTTTACGAATGGTATATAAAAATCGAATTCTAGATCTTTTTTACAAATCAAAGCTTTGTTATATGGTCGGTTGGATAGTTTGTGATAAATAAATATAATAAAAAAATAAATAAATTTTCTTGTGTAATACATTTTTTTTTATTTTTATTACAGTAATAACAAATATTAAACTGCCATTTTTTTTGGGGGGCCCAAGGTCATGTATTAAAAATATTATTGTATTGATGACTAAACCGTTGAGGAATGTCATTAAGGAAATAAACAATAAATAATTCAGAAGAGAAAATAGTAATAAAAAAGAACCTTTCAGTATATTCAAAACAAATAAGGAAACTTCGTTATTTAGGAATGTTCTTATAATAGGTTTGAGAAGGAGAGAAGTTGGGTTAGATAGATAAATAAAGTAGACGTAAAGCTGAACACTGTATAATAGAAAAGTATCACAAAACTGCCTGGACTTTACACTAAAATATATAAAATGGTTGTGAGAGGTAAAGAGAAAGGTTGATGACGCGTTGTGACTGCTGTATGAACTCTGCTACAAGATTATTGGTAGACTCGCTCATATAGCTGACACAGCTGTATTTAGACAGTTTCTCCCTCCCTCTCTCTCTCTCTCTCTGCTTTGGATCCCTCTTTTCGGATCCTGTTACATCCTTTGGATCCTATTACATTCTCTTCTCTTACACCATCTCTTCTTTTTTTTTAAAATTATAAAAATTAAAATTGACGAATTTCTTACAAACTTGGATTTTTAAACGTTTAATTGCACTCAACATTACCTATATACGTCTATATAGGTGTGGCGTTTAAATAACGAGACTGACGCTATAAAAAAATTTATTTTTATTTTATACATATTTACTTATTATCACCTTCAATATACACCCCCTCCTCTATCCCTACAACGCTTCATGCGAATCTTCCATTGTTTGAAACAGTGCTGGAAGTCTTCTTCTGTCAGCTCCTTCAGGACGCGTGCCGCTTTCTCTTTCACAGCTCCAACAGACTCAAATCTTGTTCCTTTTAATGCAGATTTCACCTTAGGAAACAGATAGAAGTCGGACGGTGCAAGATCCGGCGAATAAGGCGGATAGTCTAACACTGGGATGCTGTACTTGGCTAGAAACCTAGAATGGTTAGAACTTTTGGCACACACTTTTTTCATGATAAAATTGTTATGTAAAATTTGCCGTACACATTCTTTGTCAATTCCTACAGTTTTAGCAATCTCCATGAATACTTAACCGACGGTCACATCGAACCAGATTACCGATTGTTTCGATATTGTCATCCGTTTTTGATGTGGAAGGGCGACCCGGGCGTGAATCATCTGCAATGTCTACTCAACAAACCGGGTCTAGAACAAAAATCCAGACCCGGATCTAATCCATCTAAGATTCACCGCAGTCCGAATAAATCGGACAATAACCTTAAGCGGAAATAGCCTAAGCTCTTCCACAGACATTCTATTCCGACTAAAGGTTCTGAACCTAATTTCCTCACAACCCAGGCAATCAGTCATAAGATGGATGGGTGTTTCCTCCTCTGTCTCACAGACTCTACAAAATGGATCCGGCATGAGGCCCATTATGTAGAGATGTCTCCTTAAACCACATGTCCAGTAAGAGATCCAACCAGATGCCTGAGAGCGCTCCGTGAAAAAACACAGCAACGTCTCACTAATGGCCTTGTCCGGACCCCGATGAGCATTTTGGACTGCCGAAAACCAACTGAGCTATCCTTAAGGATGAATACTGTGAAGCTGTCCATGTCTGGAAGCCTGACAGACATGTGCCAGAAGACACACCAACAGTAGGCTCGGGACCCATGAAAGGAAGAGAGGCGCCTCATTCATAAATTTGCCGTACCACATTCTTTGTCAATTCCTACAGTTTTAGCAATCGTATGAATATAACCGACGGTCAGTTGAATCAGAATTACCGATTGTTTCGATATTGTCATCCGTTTTTGGACGTGGAAGGGCGACCCGGGCGTGAATTTATCTGCAAGTCTTCTCGGGCCATCCATTGAAAGTGCTTAAACACTCCAAAACACGTGCACGCGAATTATTATTATTATTATTATTATTATTATTATTATTATTATTATTATTATTATATTATTATTATTATTATTAGTCTGTCTGGGGAGGGAAACCCTACGCTATCCAAAGCCTCACTGGGACCCATATAGCTACCCCAAGAAAAACAACAACAACCCGAGTCTAGAACAAAAATCCAGACCCGGATCTAATCCATCTAAGATTCACCGCAGTCCGAATAAATCGGACAATAACCTTAAGCGGGAATAGCCTAAGCTCTTCCACAGACATCCTATTCCGACCAAAGGTCCTGAACCTAATTTCCTCACAACCCAAGCAATCAGTCATAAGATGGATGGGTGTTTCCTCCTCTGTCTCACAGACTCTACAAAATGGATCCGGCATGAGCCCCATTATGTAGAGATGTCTCCTTAAACCACAATATCCAGTAAGAGATCCAACCAGATGCCGTGAAAAAACACAGCAACGTCTCATAATGGCCTTGTCCGGAATCCCGATCTGCATTTTGGACTGCCGAAAACCACTGAACTCATCCAAAGGATGAATGCTGTGAAGCTGTCCATGTCTGGAAGCGTGACAGACATGTGCCAGAAGACACGCCAACAGTAGGCTCGGACCCATGAAAGGAAGAGAGGCGCCTAATTTGGCAAACCTATCCACCTCCTCATTCCCAAAAATCCCCATGTGACCTGGCAAATAGACTAGAAGCATCTAGTCTGGAATCCTTCCAGTCTTTTAGAACATTCTAACACCAACCTGGAAGTGAAGACACATGAACTCAACGTCTTCAGCGCAGCTAGGCTGCCCGAGTAGATACAAACACCTTTTAAGTTAGTGTTACGTAACCTCTCATCCAAGACACAACAAAGAATAGCATAAAACTCAGTCTGGAAGACCGTGGTCCATTCATCAAGAGATACTGCCAAATGATCTCCGGTCTAAGAAACTAATAACTTTTAATTTTCTTTTTTTATGTTTTTGCGTTGTAACAAAATGTGTAGTTTTCAAAGTTCCACTTAAAATTCTTTCTCCACATCTTCACAATTATCTAAATTATGTAAGTTCAATATTATTTTTATTAACAAAAAATTTTTTTTGTTATTATTATTCTGCATTTTATAATTTTATTAAAATGCATTGTGTTTTCTCATTGTATTGATTTTTAAATTAAAGGCTTGATAATGACAGGAAACTCTGTCGAAACGTTGGCATAATTGAATGTTTATTTCTTGACCGATCCTGACCAAATTACTTTATAACATATCAACAGTCAACAAATACTTTTATATTTACAGCAAGTTTGGGAATCGGAGAAATCCCTATTTCTAATAGCTAGCTTATCGGTCGGAACTCAGGCTAACACAGAGCATATTCCACTAGCCTCTTTTTCAGCTGAGAACTGCCCCCGCCAGTTCATCTTATCTTCAGTTCTCCGCCATCTGCTCAGAAGTCGATCATGCAGACGTGAAATCGCATAGAAGTTGTCCATAGGAAGCACAACAGCATATAATATGGGGAGGAGTGATCGTATGAAGATGCGTTACATTCTGCGGGCTGTTAACAACAGTTTCCAACCTGAGAATAAGGTCATAACTGTACAACTCTCATAGTAGCGTAGGATATTAACCTAAGTTGCAATGTCTTGGGCAGAACAATGTGAGTTGTTACAAGAATTATTTGACATTGTCAAGCGAATTCAGTCTAAACAATGCAGGTTGAAAATTGTACATTGCGCATGAAAGGCAAATCCACTCGGATAGAATGGCGACTGAAAAAAAAAGAGTAGTGTGGTATAATATAATAAAATTTTATATTCCTCATATTTTTTTTATTTTACTTTTGGTTATATTTTTATTTTAATAACAATAATAATAGTAAGGGGAAGGATTAGCTAAGTGGTTAGCACGTTGGACTCCTACGCGGAAGTCCCGGGTTCGTGTTCAGTGCTACCCTTAGATTTTTAAATTCCTAGGAGCCTATACAGCTTACAGTTCGGTGATGGACAGTGTTGTCTGTAACTAGAGAACATAGTTCGGAGGCCGGCTGTGCACTGAGAAGGCTCCGGGCGCTAATGAACATAGATGTTGACCCACCTTAATATTAAAAAATAATAATAACAATAAACTGTATAGAATTATGTAAAGAAATAATAAAATAAATATAAAGTAAAGTAAAGTAATGCCTATTTTTTCAGGCAGGCTTAAACGTCCAACTACCAAATTAGGTGTCGTGGACGGGGGCGGAAGCACCTACTTTACTATTAACATTTTTTAAACAAATATAAAATTTAGTTATACGCTGGACTCGAACTGGGGTCCTCCCACTTACAAGTCCATGCTCATAACCAATACACCAACACCCGCCCCAATAAAATAAATATATTTTCCCAAGGTTGGGTTTTCGGTTTAATGTAGAAGGTAGTTAGATTAGAAATATTTGCATATTTATTTAATAATAGGTTATATGTAGAATTTCTAATCGAATATGTTTAAAAAACACATGATGTTTATTAGTTTGAAATTCAAATAAAATTATTGCTCATTTAGAGGTAAAATTCATTGAATTGAAAATTCATAATTCTTTATCAAAATATTTGATTTCAATAACGCTCTTTGTTATATAGAGGTCCCCCCATCAAAAACACATTACAAAAGTACGAATTTAACATTTTATAACAATAATTAAGCCAAGCAATATGCAGATCAATTCGTATTTTTACACACAAAAATTATTAATATTTAAAATAAAAGGCCCCCATGAAAGTCTATAAAATGAAAAGCTCTCTAATATTACCAAGTGGTAGAATAAAAAAAAAAAAAAAAACAAATATTGAAAAGTACCGCAGCAGTGTTTACACCAACACTTTGTTATATTAAAATTTAAGCGTACATATTTTCAACTGATTTAATTTTTAACTCTCTTCAGTTTGCTCTCATGTGGGTTTAACTCTCCAAAGATTAATTTAATAAATGGAGTTTTTTATCATAATATTTTGTTTCTAATTGTTTATACTTTTATTGAACTGTTGGCAATCTAGCTTAAGATACATGATATTATTGTCATGTAAATAAAAACTATTAAATAAACTTAAATTAATAATTTTCTTTAGGCTTCAGTTTTTGGTTAATATGAATTATAATAATAATAATAATAATAATAATAATTACAGGAACGGGGTTAGTTCAATGCTATCGCGATGGATTCGTACATGGTGGTACCGGGAAGGGGATCTTTAGAAGAAGATTTAGATTCGCCGGTGATTAGATTGGATGGCCGCAAGGAGTATATGTTGCGTGCCACATTTACTTTGGAAGTAGCGACTCCACGGGTTACCTCAGCTCTGCGCTCCATGCACTTCGTTAGAACAATACACAGTACACTTAAACTACATGCACACTACCTTTTACAGACAAGGACACTTATACTTTAATTGAGGGAAGGGAGAAGGAAGGGATTAGCTCAGTGGTAGCGCACTGGTCTAGCAACGCGTAGGTCCCAGGTTCGAATCCAGCAGGCTACTCTTAGATTTTTTTCTTCTTAGGAACCTCTACAGCTCACTCACTGTCCAGTAATGGGCAGTGAGTCTGTAGCTAGAGAACACTGCTCGGTGGCCGTTAGTGTACTGAGAAGGCTCCGGGCGCAAATAACCATAGATATTGACGCGCCTTATATTAAAAAAAAAAAACAAAAAAATACAGGAAGCGTGTTAGTTCAATGCTATTGCGATGGATTCGTACATGATGGTCCCGGGAAGGAGACCAAGCTTCTTTAGAAGAAGATTTAGATTCGCCGGTGATAAGATTATATGCCTGAAAGGAGTATCTGTTGCATGTAACAGTTACTTGGGGAATAGTGACCCCATGGGTTACCGCAGCTCAATACTCCATGCACTTCGTTAGAACAATACACAGTACACTTTAACTACATACACTCTACCCTTTACTGACAAGGACACAAATACAGTACACCAACTCAGGGAAGGTAGAAGGAAAGGATTAGCTCAGTGGTAGCGCAGTTGTCTTGCAATGCGGAGATCCCGGGTTTGAATCCAGCATGCTGCCCCTAGATTTTTCTCTTCCTAGGAACCTCTACAGCTCACTCACTGTCCGGTGATGGGCAGTGTTGTCTCTAGCTAGAGAACAGTGCTCGGTGACCGGTAGTGCACTGAGTGCACTGACACAGTAGCTCTTTCAGATCACGGGTGCAATAATCCACTATAACAATCGATAGACAATGTTGCCGTCAATGAGCAAATATTGCACAGAGTGTGGCAGCTTTCTTCAAGAAGGCTGTGGACGCTAATGACACATATATGTTGACGCGCTTTAAATAAATAATAATAATCATTCAAAATGTGTGTTCATTTACTCCCACTGTAAAAAAATCATCTCGCGAATGTTTATTTTTGGAGACTTTGATTAGGATCGATTGGATTAAACTAAATAGTTTTTTCGCAGACATTTCGATTGATATATATAATCATATGTCAAAAGATAACAGATACCGCTGACAGGGTTTCCATTTATATAAAAAAGTATTTATTGTTAAATTATATTTCCTAATTGTAACTAATAATTAATAACTAAGATTATAAGATGATCATTATAATAAAAACTACATTACTATCTTCTTAATATTAATAAAAACTATTCAAAATTAATGTTAATTATTAAATTAAAATTTAAAATAAATTTGTTATTAAATTAAAATTATCTAATTAAATTTCTGTCTTATTATTAAATTTTGGTATTGTTGGTATTCAGAACTGGAATGTCCACCAACGTTATTGCCCTCCTCTCCTTGTCATAAAACAGAATATCGGATTGGTTGTGATTGACAGCCGGTCATAGTACAGTCTCCAACTGTTGGACTCTAGTACAGATTGAAGGTCATACTAGTAATGTGGCACACTTTCCTCAATCAAACCAGTCTTGAGAGCAAGTTTCCCATGTATTATCTGGGCCAATTGATTGTGCCGGTGGAGGTAGTCAGACTACGCCAACATTTCGCATGAACTTATTATATGCTGGATGGTGTCCAACTTCTGATGACACAGTCTACATCTATCATCCAGTATTCCAGGCACCTTAATTATGTATTTGTTATAATTCCTGGCGCAGACCACTTGGTACTGGATAGCTAACAGATCACCACAGCTGAGCTAAGCGCTCGACGCACGTTTGTCGACAAATGATAGGCTCAAATCGTGTGGGTGTCGGCCATGCAGTGATATGCTCTTCCAGGTTTCTATTTTGTTGGAGTCTTCAGTGTTAGAGTCCGTACCCCCTTGCTCTGGCTCACTTAAGTTTACTGGCGTCAGGCTATTATCAGCCTCATATACGCTTTTGTGTAACGAAGACTCTTCAGCGCGCTTATGGAAGTACTCTCGCAATTTTCTAATTTGAGAATCACTTAGTCCTCTTCCTTTTCGTGGAATGGTCAACCTGATACTGCTGGCATGACTGTGGTGTTCGCAATGCTTTGCCATCTGAGTCCTCACAGTACGCTGCAGCTTCTCCAAGTCGGTGTTGGACCATGATATTATGTCGAATATGGAATAGGATAATATGGAGGAATATGTCAGAATAGGAATGGCTTATTATTATTATTATTATTATTAATAATATTATTATTATTAGTATTAGTATTATCAATATGATTAGTGCTAGTGGCAATAATTCTGAAATCAATAATTATTAATAATACGTCTCGTAATAATAGGACTAATTAATTAGCTGGCGATTAAACCAGCATTAACGAAACATAAAAAAACACGTTAAAAATCAATAAATATATAAATAATTATACTTACTTTGTTCGCTGTTTTTTTTAAACATTTTTATTGATTTTTACAACTGCATAATGTTACATGCAATAGTTAAAACATATAACGTCTGAATAAAGTGTGCATTGTCTGAAGGTCTTAAAAACGATTAAGGTTGGAGGCTCACAACTGTCTTACAAGACAGCTGGTTACATATGATATTACAGATGATCGCGAGGCCATCGACGCTTCAGTCGCCATGATGGGTTAGAGGGGAGAGTTGTGGTTGAGAGCGCTTGGATTAGTTGATTTGAATTAGAGGATAGTTGCGAATGGAACTTTAGACAACCGGACTTGGCTTTCGCAGAAACGAAGGGAATTTTAAGGTCGTTGTAGATTGTATGATTGGAAACGTAGAAGGGAGCATTGATCATAATTAATCCTACCCATAGTGGGTAGGATTTTGGACTGTAAGGATTGAATACGATAAAGGTTTGAATGTCTGGCTGCCCCATATATTTCGATTCCGTAAGTCCAAAAAGGGGCTAATAGAGAATATATAGTTGTTTTTTAATGCAAGTTTTGAAAGTTTGTCAAGAAGTTTTTTTTAAGTATTTTGTATCTATTATTCAGTTCAGTTCTTTTTAGTCGAGTATGGGGATTCCAGGTTAGTAGTTTGACGAGATTGATAGAACGAACTTTTGTGACGGTAGGTTAGAAAAATATGGTTGAAATATATAGGAGGAAGGGTTTTTCGATTTAATATGAAAACTATGTAATTAGATTTGTCGCTGAATTTATTAATTAAAAATTAAATTCTTAAATTGACATATTCGTATAATTCAGTGCAACTTTACCGTATTTTTAATCTTTTAAATCATTGCAAGTAATCGTAAAATTTCTATGGAATACGCAAAATGTTGGTTGCGTATAATGGCAATAACCATCTGGCGACACAGTATAATGTCATAATCTTGACATTGCAAGTAATCGTACCAATCAGAACTGGAATGCGCCCTCCTCTCCTTGTCATAATTCCAAGGAGGGGTTTCCTCCTGCATAACTGGCATAACGCGTTGTCTGCAAGTAGTAAATGATGCATGTGCCTATTCAGCCTGCAATGCTCTGTTAATCGACCCACTATTAGCCTTATGTCCATTCGGCTAAAACTCAGTAGGTCCCTGGTAAATTTTAAGCAAATTTCTCTTAATGAAGAATTTAGCCTGCCTCTGCCTTGGTGTTCTTTTCCACCATCGCAGACCATCCAATCCTTGATGGAAGCTTGAATCAGACTCCTGAGCGACCCGCAGAAGTGCTCGGGGCCTATAAATGTATCCTTTGAGCCCACTCTCGCCAGGGCGTCCACCCATTCGTTGCCAAGATGTTTAGTTATGTAATAGTACCCAAAGAGAGCTGTACAAAGACTAGGATTTGGTTGGATTTATAACTGGCCCAGTTACTAGGCCCAGTTACAAATGATGTGTACGGGGTTTCCTCCTGCATAACTGGCATAACGCGTTGTCTGCAAGTAGTAAATGATGCATGTGCCTATTCAGCCTGCAATGCTCTGTTAATCGACCCACTATTAGCCTTATGTCCATTCGGCTAAAACTCAGTAGGTCCCTGGTAAATTTTAAGGAGAAAAACTTATTATCATTGAAAATTTTTTCATGTCCTTCCTCAGGAACTGTTAAGGAAGAATAGAGAGATTAAGGTTTAAGATGTAACTATTGTTTATTTTGATTCAAGTTATAGAGAGGGGGTATAAGTGACAAATAAAGGATTTATATAATTCTATCACTTTTATTTGAAACACTTAAAAAAAAAAATAATAATTTCAGAGGGGTATTTGGGGGGGGGGTCAGTTGGTTTTAAATTAAATTTGCACAATCATTCTTTGTTTTGACACAGAGCGCTCCACATAAGGGCGCTCAAAAATATAAGTAATATCCCCACCACCATTTTTACGGCCAGCCCAACTAAACATTCTAATGTTGCAATTTTAAAGAAAATTTATGGATTAAATTTTTGCGTTATTTTGTGTTTTATTTACGTTTCATTTCAATTAAAGACGAATGACACAAAGATTTCAAGTTTTCTGAACACCACCTTGTCTATCTGTTTATTTGTACCGATATTTACCAGATTTCTTTTTGTACCAGATTTTCTTCCTCAGCTTTTATTCGATGATAAGAAGGCGAGGAAGAACTATTATAAAATCTGGTGCGAAACACTTACACAACTTTCTTTTGCTACAATTTACATAGCTATAATTGCGATAGTTCCTTCACAATTGAAATTTTTGTTTAATTTAACTGGCTATAATAATGTAGGTATAGCTGGCAGAATCTAAACTATACACAACACAAAAAGGGCAAGCATGACTTTTCAGCTACCCCAAAACCTATTACTCTGAGAAATGTTCTAAAGAAAAGTATTGGGTCTAGATATGTGTAGCAAGTAGATTAGATTAGATTGAAAACGGGGACGGCAAAGCCTCATTCCACTGCGACTTGCATTGAGAGGTCTATTGTGGATCCCCTGGGCTTTATAGCACATCCTTCAGCGTCGGCCTCTTAATCAGTTCTAGCAAAACTGAAAGTGGCTCTGTCATGAAGCTTGTGGCTTCGGGGTTACTTCTCCCTAGTTGAAGAAACGCAGTTACCAGGCCCAGTTACAAAGGATGTGTACGGGGTTTCCTCCTGCATAACCGGTATAACGCGTTGTCTGCAAGTAGTAAATGGTGCATGTGCCTATTCAGCCTGCAATGAATCCCCTGTTAGTAGACCCACTATTACCCTTATATCCCTTCGGCTATGGCCAGTAGATCCCTGATGAATGTAGGTAAATGCCTTTTAACCAAGAATTTGGCCTTGGTGTTCTTTCCCACCAGCATCGCAGATGCTGGTCTTCTATCGAATCTTTGATGGAAGCATGAACAGGCTCCTGGGCGACCCGCAGAAGGGCTCGGGGCCTATAAAGGTATCCTTTGAGCCTACTCTCGCCAGGGCGTCGCCAAGATGTTTAGTTATGTAATAGTACCCAAAGAGAGCTGTACAAAGACTAGGATTTGGTTGGATTTATAAAGAGGGGAAGGCTTAAGTGGATTGGGCACGTGGAGAGGATGGAGAAGGACAGGATCCCTAAAAAGATATGTGCCGGACACCCAGGAGGACAGAGAAGAAGAGGAAGACCGAGGTCGCGATGGCTGGAAGGAGTGGAGCGGGATTTGAGAGAGATGGGAGTTAGGTGATGGCGTAGTTCGGCCCAGGACAGGACGGAGTGGGCAGTTGTGACTGAGGAGGTCAAGATCCTTCAAGAATTGTAGAGCTAGAGAAGAAGAGAGGATTGTAGCAGAGAAAGAGAGGCAAAATGACAGGACCACTTTCTCGGACTAGAGTGGGAGAAACTATATAAATACCGCGACGGGAGATAAATATACAACACAGTTCATACAACTGAGGTCACTCGCTCAGTCACAAAATGTCATTGCCCTTTACCACTCTACCATACTCTACCATTGTAAGTGTGAAGTCCAGGCAGTCAGTGTCACTTCTTATATTATACAATGTTAGCCATATTTTGTTTGTTCATTCAAACTAGACCATTTCTCTCCATCAACAACCCCATTATAGTAAGTATACCAAGTTAAAAAGTACTCGCTCATTATTTTAATGATAATTGCACAAAATTGAAAAAAAAAACTGTTTAATAAAGTCGACAAATTGGTCAACCAATTTTCTTCAAACTCAGAGTTTTGGTAAAACATTAAATTTTTATTAATATATAGATTATGATCGTATAAGAAATAAGGAAATCTCACTTTTGAGGAAAGCCTAATTTCATCTCTCCTCAAAACTTCTTTAAAATTAATTTTTCTGGATAAATGTTTCAAATAAAAGTTGTAGCTTTTCATACGTTTACTGGGATAGATTCAGGGGACCTCAAAACTTGTATTTAGATATCAAAAATTTGATGTATTTTTCTAATATCGCAATATTTTTATAAGAGGAAGTAAAATGAAGTATTAATTATATTTGATATTCTTTGCTGTAAAATTTAAATTAATAAATAAGTAATTACACGTAAATATTAAGAAATTTAAATAATCTAATACTAATTTCTTTTTTCCAGAAAATAAAGTAGAATTCATGCATAGAGACTAGTGTTAGGCGGTTTGTGTGGGAAGGCTTTTTGATAGTTTTCTAGTGCGCCGGCAGCACTAAGGATGATAGTTTGCCAAAGTACCCCCTAAGAACAATACAACAAGGACTTTATGGCTGAGTTGTGAGCTTGTGTTTAAGCTTTAGTAAACTTCATAGAAGTGATGGGCAAAAGTGGTACTGTTTACATTTGGGTTTCATAGAGCGCACTGTTGCAGAATAAAATGACTTACAACTCCTATTTTATACTCCTTTGGGTAACTTGTGTTTAAGTACACTATATCTTTTGTATAGATGGTCCTTTATAGGAGAAGATATAGATCATTTTATTTACTTTTATGTTTTTCCCAGAATTCAAATTTTGGAATTTGGGTATTTAGTTGCAAACTTACCCAACTAAATTGGGTATTTTGTTAAAAATAACAAAATACAATTGCATGCACGAAAAATACATTGAGTTTAAAGGTGGAGAATTATTTAGTGTAGCATTCTTCAACCTTTTCACACCTGTGGAGCAGCGAAAATAAGAATAATCGCGGTCCGGCAAAAGGGTAAAGATAATAATAAATGATGCTGATTTCAACTACAGCCAAATTAGGTCGGAAGTACAGAAAGTCGTTCAAAATACTAGATAATAATGGGTAATTACATACATTAGATACTAGAAAAAATTTGGTGTGAAACATTGTTTTTTTTATGGAGGGGGAAATGCATCCGCCCAAAGTGTGGGTTTTGAGCCATCTAAAACCCCCCTCCTCCTTCGCAGGGATCCGCCGACCCCGGAACTGCTAAAGCACTACCTCGGGGTAGTGCCTCTCGCCTCAAACGGGCCCTCTCTAGATTAGCTGATGAGGTGCCAGTTCATCTCAGTGATTTTCATCCGAAGGACCGTCCGGACAAAGATAGCAATCTTGTCCCACCGGTCCCTTCGGATGAGCATGATCCTCACACCATTTCCTGGGTAACCCTCCCGATTTGAGCCTCCAGCCTTCGTCTTTCTCTTTCCCATCTCCCTTACCCGAAGAAGATGTGGCAGGCGACGTCTCTAGCGGCGTCCCCGTATATGCACGACGGGTCTCCCACCTTCCCCACCCTACATTTTATTATTACCATTATTATGACACTCCAGGCCACCGTACCTAGCGCATAGCGCCAAAACCGGTGTCTCTAGTCACTTGGCCGTGCCTATATAGCAGGCAAGTTACCGTCCCTGCCACGGGGAGGCGGACTTCTATTTGTCCGTCTAGGCCTTCGTAATACCACTACTTCTCGAGCAAACTCAACAAAGTCTTTGAAATGTTTAGCACTTTTAGTCAGTTCTTTACAGTCTCCCGGCCAGTTGTCTCCCCTTCCATATGGTCCTTGCCTATTCTAGGAGAGGACGCCGGAAGAGAACGTGATGCACTTTGTCTCGTTCATCGCATTCACTATTCCGGGAATCTTTCAATTCCAGCTCATGGAGCTTTGAGTTGAACTCCCCATGGCCAGTGAAGTATTGTGTTACGGTTTGAGTTAGCTCCAGCCATCGAATCGACAGTCTGTGATGCAGATTTGAGGAGAACTCATATGTGGTTCTCCCTTTTCTTTGTTTCATCCCAGCGTCTTTGCCACTTCCCGATCTCGTACTCTCGGATCTTTTCCTTTGCAAGAGCAGGAGGCGTCTGACTGGACAGTTCCTCACCATCAAGGACAATGAATCCCCCTTTTTTAAACTTATAGGTAAGGCCCTCATCTCTACGAGGAGATCAAGCGGCAACACACCAGCGACCACCGGTAAGGAAACCGTGGATGATGTCGCATAGGCCCTTGTTACAGAGCACAAAATGGCTCTTTGCATTCGTAATAGAGTGTCGCACGACTGCATTCCAGCTTATCAGTCCAACAGGCACCTGCGTTCGTTGCAAACATTCTCTATCACGCCCCTATAGATGGTTAAGGCCACGCCAGTCTTCAGCCCCCACTCACGACGGCTACTCTTTTTATTCCCTGGTACAAGTTGAGACATCTGGAGGCAACCCACTGAATATGGGCTTAAAAGAAAGCTTCCAATCGAGCAGCACGCCCAGGTACTCAAACTGGGTTACGTGGACTATTCTGTGCTCGTCCACCCTGATCCAGGGAGGAAGACTGGGATGAAGCTTGCCTTTGTTCAGCATCACTTTGGACTTCTCAAACGAAATTTGAAGCTTCTCCCCTTGGCACCAATTCTTTATTCGAGACACAACAGCGTTGCTTGCTCTTCTAACTCACGCCGAGAATTTCTATGGACAACTATTGCGAGGTTATCAGTGTATGCAACCGAATCACAATAATCCATATTCTCAATATGCTCTAGCAATTCATCCATGTCTAGGTTCCACAGGACCGGCCCACCACCGAGCCCTGCAATGCATCCATGACTAGGTTCCACAGGAACCGGCCCACCACCGAGCCCTGCGGACACCCTTTGGTTATTGGCCTTGAAATCTCGCCGCCTTGAGTCACTAGCACCGCTACCCTTTGGGTGAGATCGCTTTGAATCAATTTCAGAAGATTCGGTGGACAATCTCTTCATCTGAGTGACACCAAGACAGTCGGCCACCAGACATTATCAAAGGCCCCAGCAATGTCCATGAATACTGTGAGTCCGTATTTGTACCCACTGCCACGCACCAATTCAAGGATTTTCGATATCGCATCTGTCGTCGATCTTCCCGATACAAAACCATACTGGCTGGGACTGAAACTGATAAAGCTTTTTAATCTCATTATGATCAGTTTCTCCAGCAGTTTCCCAGAAACGGGTAGGAGTTGTATCAATCGATACGACTTTGCATTATCTATGGGCTTGTTCCCACCTTTGTATAATTACTTTTACAAGCCCTGTTTTCCATTGACTGGGAAGGTATCCCAGTCTCAGGCATCCATTGGAAATGTCAAGCAGAAACTGGTTTAGAACGTCCTCATCTTTCCGGACAATTTCTCCATTTATCATATCTATTCCTGGAACCTTTTTATTGATTTCGCCAATAACATACTTCACATCATATATATCAAACTCTGTTATGGATTCATCCAGAGCAGGTGACTCATAGGCTGCTTTATTATTTTGCAAATAAGTGTCGTCCAGAGGGAGGAGTACTTTCAGTAAGTGCTGAGTTGACTCTCCCCAACTTACAAATGTGAACGGCAAAACAACCGTGTCCCGTGAGAAATTGGGTGAGGAACTAGTCGACCGCGCCGTGTTTTTTTCTACTTACCCATTACGCCAAGCTTGGGTTTGAAACATGCACGCGACTAATTCTTACTCGTATTTATACAATATTATTTAGAAAAGAAGAATTTTTAAAACTTCAAATTTGAATAATTTGTCCTAATTTAAATATAGTGGCGGTGGAGGAGACTTTGATACTAACCTACCAATCCAGGCGGCAGGTAGAGAAGTGATTATATTGTAGCCCACAAGAGCGCATTGTTAACACAGAACCAACCAAAATAATATTTGAAATTTAAACGCCACAAATTCCGCAAAATTATTTAAAAAATATTTTTTTTTTTTTAAAATATGATTCCAATAAAAGTTATAAGTTTATATCTGTGCTGTTAGCATTCTAAGATTACAGAGAACCGTTGTTGTCTTTTCCGAAAAAATTCCGAATATCTCAAAAATCTGTTCTGTAAAAACTGCACTTATGGTATTCAAATTTTCTTCCAATTTGGAGTTATAGCAAAGCTTCTAATGTATATTAATATTATATAGGTGGCAGAACCATACATTGCACTGAAATGTCACTTTATAGGAAAACCAAACGCTATCCTTCCCCAGAATCCCATAAAAAAATCAATTTTCTCCGGAAAATGTATCAAATAAAAGATACTGGTATTAATGGTATACGAGGTTTAAAGAAAATTCTTGGACCCGTTTTCGAAAAAATTGCAAAAATATCGGAAGAAACCATTCAGTAAAATCGCACTTCCGGTTGATGTATTTTGTCCAACAAATTAAAAACTGTTTAATATATTAATATACAAGTGTTGTATATTAATTATTAAGCTTGTTGTGGTGGTTGGTTTCGCAGAGCTGGAATGCATCAGAGACATTTTCCGTGGTAGCCTGCTTCATTTTGTGGTCATCGACCGGTTTCGGGCGTTCGCCCATCTTCAGGATGCGTTTGTCAGACAGTGTGATAACACAGACAATGTCTCTGATGCATTTTGCTTGTTTGTTGGTTGTTTCATGATTCTTAACATTTCCTTCCCGTTTATGCGCTCCGATGATGACAACGATCCTTTGTTATAACCTGTGTTTGTCTCACTCTGCCCGGTTTTTGTTCAGTTCATTTCTAACAGTATTACACCTTATCTCCTAATAATAATTTTCTTGAATAATAGAACAGGAATTGGAGGAACGCTTTTTATTTTTTTTTTTTTACAAGCAGGTAAATGGAGTTGAATTATTTCTTTATCCATCCATCCATCGTTAACGCTACAATCCATTGAGGGCCAAGGCTTGTTGGACAATCCTATTCCTTCCTTCCTGATTCTGCATCTCACTTCTCTAACTTTGCATCATCCTCCTCAAGTCATCCTGAACATCATCCATCATTTTGCATGCGGCCTTCCTCGACTTCAGAGCATCTCCCTATTTGCCGCTCATAATCTCCAAACGAATACTGTTTCTTAAAAACAAAAATAAACTTCCAACTAATAAGTATTTCTTATCCGAAAAATTCGCATAGGATATTTGTGTCTCGATAAAAACCGCCAACCAGTAATATCACTTTAGTGGAAGATTTTCAGTAAGGTGTATAGGTTCCTGGGGCGTCGCATCTCAATCCAGTACTGTACCATTGATCTGATAATAATGTTTATATAATTCTTTTGGTCTCTCTCTGTTGGTACATTTGTCTGATCGATATCTATACCTATACAAACATTTGAACAAATCTATGTATATAAAAAGTAAATTTCTACTTATCTTCCCTGACAAACATAATTCCAGACAGACAATATCTGCGGACTGAGAAACATACGTTCTAAACATATATGCTCAGATAAACAAAACTAAAAACAGGGAAATGTACCTAAAGTTAGATACTACTATAACGTAAATATAGAAAAGAAAATATATATATAGACCAACAAATATTGCTGAATTTATTTAAACTGGGTATTTGAATACAAAATACTTACACCCAAAAGTATTTACATAATATTATATTTAAAAGCATTTGAATATTTAAATAAATACTATAATTAATTAACTGGCCAATTGAGTTCAGAAATGAGAAATCTGTGTTTGATGTGATCTAATTAAGAAATAAATCTCACGACTATCTCTTATAGTATTACTTTACAACACAGTTATAATTGTCCTTTTTGCCTTTATTCATGGAATTTTACAGAAAACGTGAAAAACATTGAAAGCTTCCCAAATCTCCTAAATTCAACAAGTCTCAACTTTTTTTTTTTTTGGTTGGATTTAAAACAGGTATTGGATTTAAATGGAGAAGCATCTGTTTATACAGGGTGTCCATCGGGCGACTTTTGAAATAACTCTTAAACGAAGGAAGATATCTAAAAAGTGAACATAACGTTTGTTGAAGTATTTTCGCTCTATTTTATGATGGTGATTTATGTTTTAAGGCGGTTTTCTACCCCACTTTTTACTTTTGTATTGAAAACTATTAAAAAAAAAAAAAATATGAAGAAAAATGCCGTTAATTTCACTTCTATATTTCAAACCGTTGCCGAGGATTAAATTTTCGTCGTTTTTTTTTCCTACTCTTCTGTTTCATAGACTAAAATAAAAAGCGGATTTTCTTATTAATTTCCAATAAATAAGAGAATTCAAATGCTGATAAAACTTAAAACCTACTTCAAAACCATAAAGGACTTAAAAATCAGATGAAAAACATTATTAAAACAAAACAATATTCCAGTTTATTTATAAAAATCGGTAAAAAAAATATTTCCTATTTATTCAAAATGTTTCGTATTTTCATTCATATTTTATTTCGATTATACGCACTAGCCATAATAAAAGAATTGCGGCTCTCCCGCAATAGGAATCCAATATTTATACACCTTAATAATCGATTATTTTCACCATAACCCAACTTTAACAAGTAATAAAGAAAAAAAAAAGATTTACTTACCCCCTCCAACTGCCTGCTGCTGCTCACATCTTAACACAACACACGCGTACCGGGAACTAACAAACTCCAGAGAAAACTACCCATCTATACCTTTTTATCATCATCACTCTATGACGTCAGAGCCAATAGCATTTTGGCTGGGGTTTAGTCTTAGAAATCTACAATGCTTGCGCTCTGCGATTCGATCTATCGAATAATCAATTTTACCATCTAATACGCATGCTCAAAACACTAGCCAGCCAATAGAATTGCAAGTTTCATGCTACTAAATCTACTACGCATGCGCTGTAATCGATTCATCGAATCTTAATCGCTTTAGGAAAATACTATTTACTTATATATAACAAATAGAATTTCAACCTTCTGCGCAACTGTTTCAGACCCATCTATTATATATAACAAATATAATTTTAATCTTTTGCGAAAGCGCTGATTTATGCATGCGCAAACACTAGTTTTAGCCAATAGAATTTCAACCGTCTGCACAAGTTCTGTAACCTGTGAATAGATTATTAAATAAATCATACTAAGCTAATGTGTGTATATGTATCGATCAAGCATAACGATTACACATATCGATCTAGTTAGTATATCGATTATCTTCGAATTAATAGATTACTTTCTAAACATGTCTGAACATATCATGACCTATCCGATCTTGTTTCTTATAAGAAATTCTCTTTTAATATCTTTGGTTATTATGATTCACCATGCATATATCAACATGCCTGAACAAGCTTCAGCCAGCTACGTTCATCATTTATTTTTTCCTTTATGCTAAAATTTAATGTACTTATCAAATTGATATATTTCTTCATCTTATAATTTAAATTCCATAAAAGAAATAATAAATTATTAGACTTTAAATTTAAAAAGTCACAAAAAGTAATTATACAAATCACTTTAAATTTTTTTTTTTTTTTTTTTTAACTTTTATTTGAAATTTACACCTGCACTCGTACAGTACAATAAGTAAATATGCTGCGTGTATAATAAAAGTGGCGTGGCAATCATGAATGATGATCATCCAGTGATGACCATCATTAGTCTACCAGTTGGTCACGGGGCCAACGGCGCCTCAGCCGTCTTCGGGGGTTGGAGGGAAGTGTGGTTGAGAATAGGTTTGCAGCTAAAGGATTAGGGTGAGATGATAGTTTTTGGTGGAATTTGTTGTAGCGGTTTTTGGCAAGTTCTGGTATAAATGGAATGTTGAGGTCTGTGTGTATGGAGTGGTTACTGACATAAAAAGGAGCGTTTACAATGCGGCGGAGTATTTTAGATTGGAGTGTTTGTAATCTGTTGATGTTAGATCGTTTAGCTGTCCCGTAAAGTTCAAGTCCGGGGCAAGAAGGGAAGTATACAGTCGACGCTTGTTCTGTAGTGTTAGTTTTGAGCGTTTGTCAAGTAGTCTAGCAAGGAGTTTGTATCGTTTGTTTAGTTCAGCCCGTTTAAGTCTGGTATGAGGGTTCCAAGTTAGTCTTTTGTCTAGGTACAGTCCAAGGTACCGCACATGATCGGCTGGTGGGATAGGAGTGTTATATAAGAAGACAGGTCCAAGAGTTGTTCGTTTGAGTGTGAAGACTATGTATTTGGATTTGTTTGGGTTGATTTTTATTCGCCATTTTTGTAGCCAGGGTTCTAGTGAGTGAAGGTGAGATTGTAGAGAGCGGATAGCGAAGACAGAATCAGTATGTGTGGAGAGAATGGCAGTGTCGTCAGCGAAGGTGTATATGGAGGTGTTGGGATTTGAAGGTAAGTCGGCTGTAAAGATTGTGTAGAGAAGAGGAGCTAAGACGCTACCTTGTGGTACACCAGCAAGGACAGGAAAAATAGATGATCGAGAAGAGCCTTGAGTTACTAGGAAGAATCGGTCGGAGAGATAGGATTTGAGTATAAGATCGTATGTGCTTGGTAGATTACTCTTAAGCTTCCATAGCAAACCCTTGTGCCATACTCGGTCAAAGGCCTGTGAGACATCCAAGAATACTCCAGCGCAGAAATGTTTAAGCTCCAGTGATGTAGCGATGGTGTCCACAACGCGATGGGCCTGCTGGATTGTAGAGTGGCAACTGCGAAAACCAAATTGATGATTTGGGATAATTTCAAGGCCATCAAAACTTTCTTGAAGGCGTGGTAGGAGGAGTCTCTCAAAAATTTTGCCTAGAATCGAGAGGAGGCTGATAGGGCGATAGGAGGAAGGTAGATGCGTGGGTTTTGAAGGTTTAGGTATCATACAGATGGTGGAGAATTTCCAAAGAATAGGATAGTAGGTAGTTCTCAGTATTGAATTGTAGATGGTTGTAAGGAAGACTATTGCTTTTCTAGGAAGTTGAAGGAGAATGTGTGCTGTGATTAAATCATAACCTGGACTCTTTTTAGGGGGAAGATTGATAATGGCCTCCTTGACTTGCTTGGGTGTGAATGATTTAGGAGGAAGAGAAACTGGTAAAGGAATGTCCAAGTCGGTATTGACGTCTTGGGTGTGTTGTAGATTTTGAGTGTCAGGATGTGGGGTGAAGACGGAAGAGAGGTGAGCTGCAAGTAAGTCAGCTTTTTCTTGATCAGATTTGGCCCAGGAGTTGTCAGCAGAACGGAGAGGGGAGGAGGTTTGTTGAAATTTTAATATTCGTCGGGTGACAGTCCAGAGTGAGTTGTCGTCAGTAGTAAGAGATTTTGTATAGTTAGCGTATTGGGTGTTATAGTATTTTTGAAGTTCGTTTTTAAGCTGTCTTGCAAGATGATTGAAATTTTGTTTGTGGGAAGGATACCTAGTTCGCTGCCAAAGAGATCTTGCTCGCCGCTTTTGAGTTATAAGAGTGCGGAGTAGGATAGGTAAGTTATAAGGCAAACGTTCTGTCCTTTTAGTTGTACAGTATGAAGTCGCTTGCCATATGCTTTGCTGTATGGCAGCAGCGAAGTTGTCAACAGCATCGTCTAGTTGTTGGGGTGTTTTAAGAGCTGTTTTAAGTTCAATTTGTTGTTCGAGTCGGTCTCTAAATAAGTCCCAGTGTATCGGTCCATTGAGCAATGTAGGTTTTGGAGGGGATGGTTTGGGGTGAATATCCATTGTAAGTATGACGGGGCTGTGGTCGGATGATAGGTCATCTAAGGTGAATGCGTCAGTATGGAATGATGAAATGTTGGAGCAGATGAAAAAGTCAAGCAAGTCAGGTCGTTTATTTAGAGCAGTTGGCCAGTAAGTTGGTTGAGAAGGAGAGATGTAGGATAAGCTTGTTTGGGAGAGTGCATTGTAGAGAATGCGTCCTCTTGGGTTTGCCACTCGACTACCCCAGCGAGGATGTTTCGCGTTGTAGTCACCACCACTCACAAAACGGGAGCCCAGTGATTTGAAGAAGTAAAGAAATTGATTGTGATGAATTGTTTGGTTAGGAGGACAGTATACGGCAGCAATGTTGTAATGGAAGGGTTCGCTATGGAGGGAGATCACAGTAGGCTGTATGTAGTTAGTGGCATTGTAAGGAATGAAGAAGTGAGATAAAGAGTTTCTTATAAGGATGGCTGAGCCGCCATGTGCTGTGCCGTCAGGGTGGTCAGTTCTATATAGTTTGTAGCCAGTGATGTAGAAGCGTGTTCTTTCCGTGAAGTGCGTCTCTGTGACTAGTGCAATGTCTATTCTCTTTCGTGTAGCAGGATGTCTAGTTCTTGTCTGTGATTAGTTAGTCCATTTGCGTTCCATAAAAGTATGGTGATAGAGTAATTAGTAAGTGGCATTAAGGAGCGAGGCGAGGAAGTAGAGTGTTGACAACGGTGGTTAGTAGAGTTACGAGAGGAGTGAGGAGAGTTTTGAAATCAGAGAGGAAAGAATTTAGTAAAGTGGTGATGTCAGATGAAGAGGATTGGAGAGGTGGCTGAGGCGGCGGTGGCCCCGCAACAACCCTGGCATAAGACGGGTGAGTGTTGGTGGCTGAGATGTTGTTCCTCTGAGTCTGTGGTTCAGTATTCCTAGGAGTGCCAGAAGCAGCTTGTTGTCGATTGGATGTAGACGTAGTGGCTTCTCTGATGGCTGAGCGATGGTTGATGCCCAGTGGGGGTCGCCTTCGTGATCGTTGGAGTTCTCTGTGTACCATACATCCTTTGTAGTTAGCGGGGTGTTCTCCGTGACAAAGAGCGCATATGGGAGGTGTTGTGTTGTGTTTGCCACACTCCTGTGTGAGATGTTCACCGGCGCACTTAACACATCTTGGACGATGCTGACAATAGCTTTTTGTATGGCCGTATTCTTGACAGCGTTTACACTGCACAATTAGTCTCTGTTTGTGGGGTTCCTCGACCTTAATTTTGGTGTAGCATAACAGTTCCAGGTCAAAAATATCTGTATTGTTAGCCTTCGGCTCTAGATCTACGAAGAAAAGAGGCATGTTTGTTTGTTTGGAAACTGGGTGAATAACCGGTGCGACATTGCGGGTAATATGCACATGTTTCGCCAGTTCTTGTTGAATTAGCTCAGGAGGTGTTGACTGATGTAGGTATCTTATCACGACACGATAAGCTTTCTCCTCTTCAAGTTGATAGGTGTGATACTCAGCTTTTTTGTCTTTGAGGTAATGTATAATCCCTCTGTAGCCATCTATTGTTTTGGCGTGAATAATGAGGTCAGCTGCTCGCGCCTTGCATGCGAAGCTGTTTGGTCCTGTTATTTGGCTAAGGGCTTTGCATAAATCAGCGTATCTTGTAACATTTTTTAAGTAAATCGGTGGTGGTTTTGGGATACGCTGAGGCCCTGGGGGTGCAGATGTGGTTTCCATTTCATCTGGAACAGCGAGTGGGGAAAATGGGTTGTAGGTTGGTACATCCGGAGCCACCATTGTTTTATTCGTAGTATTCCCAATTATGGAATTTGGCTCTGAACTTGGACCTGGTAGTTGTCTGGCATTAAGTAACGAAGGTTCGTTTGCTATAGGAGCTATTGTAGGTCGGATACTTTTCTTATTGGATTTTTGTTGTGAGTTGGATTTTCTTTTTATTGGTTTTGTAGGTATTGATGAAGTGGATTCGCTGTCCGTTGAGGAGCAGCTATTTGTGACTTCGCTAGGTTTCATCATCGTGAGTTAGAGAATGTGGCAAAACTGAAATTAAAACTTGCGAAAGAGGAAGGTTATTAATTAAAACTAGGAAGAGAATTAGAAAAAAAAAACAGAAAATTATTTACACAATATTTACACCTTATTTCCAAGGGAAGAGATATATAAATGGTGCATTTAAACAAGTATTATATTTACAATTGTCTTAAATCTTAATAATATAACAGTAAACAAAAAAAACAAGAGTCAAAAATTACTCACACACTAAATGAGGTTAGTTTTTATAGCAGCTAATTGCCACTTCTCCAAACAAAAAACACGAAAAAAACTAGTGTTAATTCACTTGCACAAAAACAATGTCCATAAAAAGTGTTTTCAATTTATAATAACAGTCACTAGTTTACACACTTTTAAACTTTAAAATTATGACAAAAATGCAGACAAAAAAATTAGCAGTTTGTTTACATTGGCAATCAGCTGTGTCAGTCCACTTTAAATTTACGAGTAATAAATTCAATTTCATGTCATATGTGTTTATCAAAAAACTAGTACCGTGTGATGTCATAAGAGTAGGAATAATATATTGATTAGAAGGTAGTGGTTTTGTTATCTATAAAAATAAATCGATATTAATCTATAAGGATTTATTTGATTTATTTTAAATCAACAAGGCAATGGCAGTGCTATTGGCTGTGACGTCAATGTGGTGACAATGTTAGTAGTAGTAGGTTGTACTGTCTGAAATTCAGTTCTCAGTGCGTGGTCGATACGTGCGGGACGTTTTAGCAGCAGTAAAAGAAGCTTTGGAGAGGCGGTAAGTAAATCGTTTCTAATGATTATTATTTTGTGTCTGAAAGTTAGGTTATGCCGTCTTTCCGCCATATTTATTTTTATGTTTTTGGTGAGTGGGGTGGGAGGGAAATAAATAGTTTGAAAAAATTATGATAGTGTGGGGGTTAAGAATGGAATTGGGTGTTGAAAACTGTAGCTAGCGAGAGGACCATTGTGGCCGACTGGTTATGGTGATGGATTTCCAACATAAAGATTGTAGGATCGAATTGCAAGTAAGATAAGTTTTTTTCTTATAAAATAAAAAGTAATAATTCCTCTCTCGCCCAGAGTAAGGTAATGATGGCGAGTTCACGGGAGGTTAAAAGTGGAACTGTACGTTGAAAACTATAGCAGCTAACGAGAGGTTCATTGTGGTTGACTGGTTAAGGTGATGGACTTAAATTATTTTAGTTTTCTACGATTTTTATCCAAAAAAAAAAAACGGATTTCATAAAATTTGTTACCCTATACTATGAATATAGAGACTATCACTATTTTTGGGAACTTCTTTCCGAGCAAATTCATTTATATAAGTTTTGGGGGCGTGGGAGTTTATGGTTTCCTCAAGAAATCTTCCAATTAAGTGTACATTCTCTAATTGATATCAAATTGATGTCAAGCAAACATTTAGTAAAGATTATAAGTTTGAAGAAAATTTGTCAATAATTAAATCTATGTAAACTGCAGTAAGAGAAAGTCGTCTGATATATGTCACATCAAATTTTTTTAATGGTTGGAGTAATGTCCGGCTATTGTTTGGGATAGTTATGTCAGTAAAGCCTTCATCGAAGTTCTCTAACATCTCACGTGAATAGTATTTATCTATATATTTCAGAGTCAGTTTCTATGTTTAATGACAGCCGCTTAGTTATGTCTAAATAGGTACTCATTATTGGCCATTACCTTGTATTCTGTTGTGACATACTGGATTGTTTCGGACTCCTCAACTTTGGCACTTATCTTTTTTCATGCTGAAATCCTTCACGATCCATTTTGGATAATTCCATACTGGTACTATTATTTCATCTTGGATGGCAGATATAAAGCCTTCTGTTTCACCAAATAGTTACCCATCATTAAGCCAATTGTGTGATGCAGATTTCCCCCCTTTTCCGTAAGACAAGTATCTTTCGCAAAACCCCTTTTCTCGACCACATTTTCAGTTGGTACCAACATCTAAATCTCTGTTTAAAAGAGTTTTAAGGGAGTGAAGTTTCTGTTTGTCTCTATGGCCACTTTATATTATTACCAAAGATATTGATCCAAAACTATTTTAATCTCCTCAAGACAATTTACTTGCAATGGAAATAGTACTAAGATATTTAGGCCCCCCCCCCATTTTATATTATTATTAGCTGTATAGAAAAATCAATCCCAAAAGTGAAAAGTAAAATTTTCAAGTACCTATAATGAGATCGTCCTTTGCCGAAAGAGCGCATTACTGTAGTAGTTTGAGCTTAAAAAAAAAAATAATAATAATTTTAATATATACGAGACTGCAAATACATATTGATGTTATACAAGGACGAACTCTGTATGAGGGTACATCCAGCTGTTTCTAATGTAGTTGAAATGTCTTAACTTAAGGTAAATACGGATATAGCGTTATAAACCCTACTGCTGGGAATTATATACATCTTATACCATGTCACACACAATTTGTCGCTTAGCTGACTGCATAAATCCCATTAGTGATGATAGTTGCCTCACCTTCATTACAGCGATAACTAGTATTCAGAATGTCATTGTATTGTTGGTTATTATTGTGCAGGGCAAATATCTGTGAAGTGTAGAGATGTTGGATATTTATGATCCACATTATGTGTATGTGTGTCTGTGTAAGAGAGCTTTGTCAGAATAGTGTTCAATTATGACTGGCTTTGATTGGCGGATATTATGTCTAGATTGGCCTCAGGGTCTTGTATAATTTATGTATATATATATATATATATATATAAATGTGGGTATAATATAGATAGAAACAGAGGTAATTTTTTTCATAAATCCCTTTGAATAGACTCCATATAAACCGTACTAATTCCTCTTTGGAAGAAGCCAAACATGTATTAGCAGATTACATTCGCATATTCTATGGACAGATAGGAGTCTGGTGATTGATATTATTGGTGTCATTCATTCATTATCTAGATACAATGTGATTATTTAAATTATAATTAGGCGACCACTGTTCAGGAAACTAACTATCCGATGAGGAAATATTACGAAACCTGATGTCACACTTAATATTTCTCTTCATAATTTTGTTTAGTTGTACAAATTGTTTAAGAATGGCAAAAGATCTTCACGGGCTGATTTGGACACTACATTTTAACTTGACCGCTCTCATAGGTAAATCGAAAAAAGGAATCTTATCATGAAGCAATACTATGACACACATAAGAATCCTATTTAAAATGACGACTTCGAGAGCTCTTCCTCTATGTAAATCTCTTTGAACTAAGAGTGAGATATCTAAGTTTCATAGTCCCCCATCAGTAACCAACTTTGGGGAGACCACTCATTTGTATAATAAGGTTCTCCATCCTTTAGTACAATAACTTGAATTTATTGGGCTGGTTGGTAGTAAGTTAACTGAAATTTGGCCTTCCGGCAAAAACAGCCAAATCCATTTTCAACTAATCCGCTATCAACATATAACACCTTTTGTCACGACCTTCACGAAACTATTGTCCCAGAAGAAGAAATACAGTAGAATAGTTTGGAATGGGTACTTGTATAAATTGTTCCATTTTGAACAATTTATAATATTATGTAACACAAGGGAAATTGATAATATCGAATATTTTCTTTTAAATTACCCTATATTAGTGCAGCAGCGGAAAAAGTACCTCGACAGCTGTCAATCTGACCCCTACAATCAATCAGTTCTCTCACCAACTTAGAGAATCTTTTAACAATAGTTGATACAACTAAATTAAAAAAATATTTATTATTTTGTAATTAATTCTTTACAATTCAGAGTTTTTTGGTTTAAAATGATTGAAAATAAGGAAACACTGTTTATTAACTCAAATTCTTCCTTGTCTCTTGTTAAATGGATTTACACCGTATCCATACACAATAATTTCTATCAAACGTAATGTGGTTAAAAAGTAAATTGAAACAAGTTTTTTTATTTTAGCTTAATTTTCTATTATTATTATTTTTATTTTTAATGTAAGGCGCGTCAACATGTATGGTCACTGGCATCCGAAGCCTTCTTCTCAGTGCACTGCCGGCCTCCGGACAGTGTTCTCTCGCTACAGACAACATTGTCTATCACAGAACAGTGAGCTGTAGAGGCTCCTAGGAAGAAAAAAAACTAAGGATAGCACTGGACTCGAACCCGGGTTTTCCGCGTGGGAGTCCAATGCGCTAACCACTGAGCTATATTCCCTTCCCCTAGTATTCAAGAGTTAAAGTTTTTTTGTTGATATGTTTACAGTAAATGTTTTTATTTTGTTTGCTTGCTTATTTCTGTCATTCATTTATTTTATTTTTCTGTCTAAGATAATTACTTTTAATTTGGTTTATTCTTTTTTCTGTAATGAAATCGTTTGATGTGATTCCTGATGTAGTAGATGTCTTGAAGAGGGCGGAAGTTAGTTGAGAGATTTTGGAAGTTAGTGCTCGAATTATTAATACGGATTTTATAAAAATAAACTGCATTTTAACAATAATTTTAACGTATAAATGGTAACTAATAACTAGCAAAATACTTAGGAATAAATAGAAGATAAATAAGTAATAAATTAGAATGATAAAATAAACGAACTAAGATGCACTACTAAAAGATAATAAGTTTAAATGAAACTGTGAATAGTCGCGTAAACTGCTGCTCGTGTGTATGGACGTGCTTGTATCGTCGTATAAGATATAATGATCCTCTCGTTGTATATGATAGAGTTTATATATTGGTGTTGGCCACACTCACACCAAGACATCTGTCCTAGTGTGCAACCTTGTGCGACCTTCGTAGTTTGCTGACCTTATTTAGGTCAGTGGCCAACCTTATTGGTGCTTACTTTGATGTAAAGTATTGAAAAGGGCTTTGTTGTTTGTTTGGCCGGCATTGTCTTGAAGACGGCGGCCTGCTAGGTAGCTGGTTATAAATTGCTCTTTTATTATTGCCATCCTTTGTTAAGATAGCAGCTGGCTGGAACCACTTTGACATTGGTATGACTTTCCATGTCATTACATTTCTCTGTATTTTCTATGATCTTACCTTTAGTTTCTGAATTTTATATATATTAGACCAACCCTTGCTATAAACTGTACGTTTATTAGCAATAAGTAAATAAATGAATGAACTACGGTTCCAGTTAGTTCCTCTGGTACCATTTTCGTGACATCGTGACATAATTCGTCCAAAGGTTTGTTTATATAATGTACATTTAGTTAACTGTTTGATTCGATATGTCGCTAATTTTTTTTGTTTTGTTTCTTTTTTTCTTCAATTTTTAAAATTGAATTGAATTAATAATGAACCGTTTTCCAATCCATTTATTTTCCTTTGTGACTCCCCCCCCCCCCAGTAAAAAGGTCAAGAATCTTTGATGTAAGAATGGCAGATATAAATATAAAAAATATATATTATTTTATTTTTTAAACATTAGTTAGTCCACAAATATATATTTTTCAGTTATTAATTAACTCACCAAGTTCATAAATTAATCGTACCAATTGATTCAATTGATTTTACCAACTCAAAGCAGCCTGAAACTAGTTGGTATTTATTAGTTATTTATATAAACCGCCCAGTGATAATTAATTTGACGGTAATGGAACCAATCACATATATACATACATATATTATGTATATTTGTATTTCTTGGCATGGGTTTTCATCATACAGCCAGCGCTAGGATTTATATTTAATTATCTTTTTTGTTAATAAGCAAACATGAAACTACAATGTTTCTAAGTGAACTGATACGTAAGAAAAGAATATGACAATTAATTGCTAAGAAGCTATGAAAGCATTTGGAAGTAACCTGTACTTCATCAATTAAAGTATTCGAATGCAAAGTTCCAGATGAGGAACTTACGAAACCATTCCTCAATTTTTTCACACTTCCTATCTAATAAAATACTAAGGAACAAAATTATACAACCATTTTCTAGAAATATAGGGAAGAAAAAGAAATTAAATTAAAAAAAATAAATAAAAACGAAGAGACAGAACCTAATTTTGTCCTTATTTTGATTTCCTTTTTTTGCTATACAGGAAGTTTTGTAAATATAAATATTACATCAAGGATTTTCTGAGAAAGGAAACGTTTTTTTTTACGTCAATTTGTCGAACTAATATTGGAAAATCCAATACATTTAATAGATTAAATTTCTTTATGTGAATTCAGTGATACACTAATTAATATCTATCTGTAATAAAGATATTACCATTAAATTTCTTTATGAACAGGTTTATTGGTTTAGATTTTATGATCATTTTTTTCAAGTGTTCAAATAATGAATACTTTACTAAACTAGCGGTAGGCTATGCATACTTTGTACGAATTTTCTTCAAACTAGGAATTTTTACTGAACTATAAATTTACGTAAGAATATAGTTGCTGAATTTTGGGCATGTTTTACTTGAAGATCTCACGGAAACTTTTGTTTCCTACGCCTAAATGTTGGCTTCGACCATACTACGCTTGCTAGCAGCCCAATATAGCTCTGCGCTTTTCAAGTGTTTGTCGCTGCTTAAATATTCATATATCTAATATTCTCCAAGGAAGGTCACACGTCTAGATGTTGTGCGAACATAATATGAACCATGTCGCATGACGGGCAATTTGGGTCGTTAGAAACGGCCGATTTTGTTTCAATAATTTTGAAGGTAAAAATCATGTTTTGTCAAAATTCTAAATTCCGCCACCGACAGTTATCTTGGAAAGTCCCGAGGTATATATATATATATATATCCATTTGGTTCTCTCAGTCTCCCAATTCGGGAGTTTTATTTTGCTTTTATCATTCTCATGGTGCTTTCTAGTATGAGCTAGTTGAGGCGGTATTAGGTACCTCGTATTAGCACCAGATGCCTGCAAGGGGTATCTTTTGCATGCAGTTACTTGGGGAGTAGCGAACCCACGGGTTACCACAGCTCAGTACTCCATACACTTCATCAGAACAATACACAATGCACTTAAACTACATACGCATTACACTTTACAGACAAGGGCAAACATAGTACACAAACTAGGGCCCCCGTCCCTAGTTAACTGGCGAAAGCCATGGAAGAAGGAAGGGATTGGTTCAGTGCTAGCGCGCGGGACTAACAACGCGGAGGTCCCGGCTGCCCTTAGATTTTTTTTCTTCCTAGGAGCCTCTACAACTCACTGTTCGGTGATGGGCAGTGTTGTCTGCAGCTAGAGAACGTTGCTTGGAGGCCGGCTGTGCATTGGAGAAGGCTCCGGGGGGCACAATAGATATTTCAGGTCGCAGAGCAATAATCCCCTACAACAATCTACAATCTAGGCACATACATTTGCGAGCGAACCCTCCTTAGCCAATATGTCTGCCTCTTCTATTTTCATGCCACAATCTGTTGCGATTTTATCTGTTTTTGCAACAGAAGTGACAATACAATGATGAATATAATGATTTTAAATTACTTTAAGAATTAATATTATTATTCAATGCCGCATTTCTAGCATAATATCACATAATACAAGCTACAAGCTACCTTTCTAAGAAATATGCAAACCATAAATTCGTTGCAATGTTTGAATTAGAATGTATAGTTAAACCAGTAGACTTAATAAGAAGAGACAAACTTATTATTAGAAAACAGCATTAGATTTACTAGAGCCGTCCAAGGAATTTCTCTAATGATGAAACAAAGGACAATATCATTGGTAAATCCGCTTCATTTCTCCCAATGTAAATTGATTCTATTATCCAATGAAACCATAGCTCCTAATATCTACTTCCTCTATATACAATTTTCCACTTCATCAAGTGTCTCGCTTCCTTCTAATTAATTAAATAATCTGTTTTCTCTTCAGTTTTCAAGGATAATCTAGAATTATCATACTAGGCCTTGGATGTATATATATATATATATATGATAATATAATATGATTAAGTAGCTCCGAACTTTTCCGTTGAATATATATATATATATATGTATTTGTATGTCTGTGTGTGCATTTATATGGGAACATGGGTGTATGGAGGTCAGCATAACCCAAAAATAGAAATTGCGGAGTACTTGATATTTCTTTTGGATGCTACCAGGACGTATCAATAAGATTTTAATCAAAATCAGTTAACCAGAAATACCACTTTACTGAATAAACGTTTTTAGTTGTTTTTTTTTGCAATTTCCTTGAAAACTGCTTTAACGATGGCATATGCCAACTATGCTCGTATAGAGAGCTATAACTTTTATTTAAAACTTTTTTGCTGGACAATTAATTTATTATAGTGAAAATTTAGAATTTTTTTTTTTTTATTGTTAATTTAAATAATTACATGAGATATTAATTAGCGCTTTTTTTTTTTTTTTAAATTTTCAAATGTATAAAACATGATAATGAGCAACTTTTCTTCCGCGTTCTCACTCGCCCGGCCTAATATTTTGAACAACACATAGACTGGCCTATAGTGAAATGTGGTGGTGATGTGTGTTGTTTGTAGTGGCTTGAGCGGTGTTGTAAAAGGGCTTGTATGTATGTTTGAGATAGAAGTATTAGTAATAATCAAGAGAGCACCACTGTTTTTAAAATAAATATATTATCTCTAAGTAAGTTCAAGTACTTTACAATATCACAATTATAAATCAGATGTATATATCTAGAATAAATGCAAGGCTCTTATGTTTTAACTTATATCTGGCACTGATTTTGAAGAGGGCGATTCCTAAAGGGTTCTTTCAAAGCAGAATGCAGATTCTTCTTGTTTGAAGGCTGAGTGCAGACTGTCGAAGGAATGCTCACCCCAGCGGGGGAATTTTCTTTTACAAAAGAGTTATCCTAACGGGATTTTATGCCTTTGTTTTCCTAATAGCAATGACGCCAATTTACAGTACCTGACTCTAAAATACACTTTTTTTTAAAGATAAATTCACAGCACTAAGATACATTTAAAATAATAAAATTTAGATTTTTCAAACTGTAAAATATTCTAAACTAATTTTAAAAGCTATTATTTTCTTTTATTTCTTTCTTCCGCTACAATACGATTCACGTAGAAGCTTATAGAGGTGGTTGATGTGTGCAATTAATCGAATTTAGTGAGCAACAGGCGAATTGCAGCTACCACACACACTCAATAATATTGATGCAAAGAACACATAACCATGGATGGCTATATATTCTAAATAGAAATTAAATTCAAGCGATGACTAAATAAATCCAAAACAATGATGGAACATTATTCTAGGAAAAGTGAATGTAATGGATTCTTGGTGGAACTGTGGACGTTAGGCTTTCTTTAAAATGCATTAATATTATAAGGAACATCCAAATACATTGAGGAGAATTAAATGTGTTACAAAAAATCTCGAGTTTGAAGAATTCGATAGATCAAATCCACTCTGCATCGTGAAAGATCTATTGTAGCTTCCTTAGTTATGAGTGATGATTAGACAGCCTAGGATGAGTGAACACACGAAATCCGGTCGATGACCATCGCATGAAGGGGGCTAACAAAAAAATTCCTGATGTTTCCCCGCTGTGGAAACAATCACAGCAACACCAACATAGATTCACTTTTGTTTATTTTCTGGAAAATCAATTCAAGGCATTGCGAAGAAGTTCGGATGCCATGCTTTCCTTTAAATTTCATTTTAGGTTCTACATCCAGAATAATACTGAAGACTTTAGTAAGGCACCGAACTTTGAAGAAAAATAAAAATCTGGTACGAAACACTCATACAACTTAAATGACTTTACCAGGAGAAATGTTTCAAACAAAGTTGTAGCTTTTTATTTGTGTAGTACACATTACTAGTTTAAAGAAAATCGTTGGAACCGTTTTAGAGCAAATAGCAGAAAAACTGAGAAATACATTTCAATAAAAAGCGCACTTCCAGTCATCTGATTTTCTTCAAACTAGGAATTTCAACAACACCATTAATTCTAATTTATACTGTTTAGATGATAGAATTGTATAGTAAACTGAAATAGGACTTTAGAGGGAAACCTTACTCCACTCCTCCCAGCTCTTTGTATGTGTAGTTGATATATCAAGTTCAATGAAATTCGTTGGAGCCATTTTTTAAGAAAATCGCAAAAACCTAAAAAAAAACAACTACTAAAGTGATACTTCCGGTTGAGAAATTTTGACAGACCCACTATCGGATTCCATGGTGATAACTAAACGGAATATCAAGTTTAAACTGTCTATGATTTTTCGTTTTGAGCTATGCTGTTCTCACATAATACAAAACACACACACACACACACACAATCTGCTAAAAACCACTTTTTTGGACTCAAGGGACCTCAAAACGGTTTATTTCCGGTGAAAACTCAATATCGAAAATTTGACATGATTACAATACTTCCTCTTACTTAGGAACGTCAATGATTGTCGAAACGTCGGGTTACTAATAAAAAACACTTTAAAAATTTTTTTGGTGTTTTCTTATGATACCTTCTGGCCGATCAGCCAACCAACAGATACTTCTCATCATTTCTAACGGCCAACAATTGCTACAATTTGACAGAATAGGTTTTTTTTTTTTTTTTTTTTTTTTTGAATTTTTCGAAAACGGTTATAACGATTTTCGTGAAACTTGAATTGCTTGCTGCAGAGATAGAAACGTATCACTTTTATTTGAAATATTTGTATAAACAAATTGTTTATAGGAGGTACTAAGGAATCTGAGACGTTAAAATTCAAAAATGTGTTTGTTCATTATTGGCTATGCTGCTATGCATTATACTATGCTGCAATCGTTCTGTAGAGGAAGAAAGGAATGAAAGAAATTCAGAATTTTGAAAATAGTTTAGTAAAATAATTTTGTGAATTTTAGCTAGTTCAAACAGTGTATTTTAGTGAAGGGGAAAGAGCCAGGTACTATAAGGTCAGTGTTACTGAAGAGACAAAGGGATAAGTTAGGAATCAGACAATACACTCCCTCCAACATACCAGCATTTGAACTAACGATTAGAAGGCATTCTTTCAAGACAGTCTAAACTAGACATTCTACCAGAACACTTTAGGAATCCCCATTTTAGCATTACTGCCAATTATAAGTTGCAGCATAAGAGTTTATTCTAACTAGTTTCAGTATATTAATAAGCATATTGTTGTGATATTGAAAAGTATTTAAATTCCTTTAAAGAGAATATATTTAATTTTATCTACCAGTGTTTTCTTATTTATTTCTTATTTATTTATCTCTCTTAAACATATATACTCACAAACCCTTTTACTAAACCGCTCACGAAATTACATTTCATTTCTCTACCGCCTCTATTGACACATTGGCATTTGTTCTCCCTCCCAACTGTATATTTATATTAAATACATATGAGTAAAATTAAGAGGAGTAATATAATTTAGGAGGAGGAAAATTAAGGAGGAGTATAATTTATTAATAGGGAGATAGTCTTGTGTATTTCACACCAGATTTTTACTTTCTCTTAGTAAGAGGAAGTATTGTACAATCGTGTCAAATTTTCGATATCGAGTTTTCACCGGAAATATCCGTTTTGGGGAGGTCTACTGAGTCAAAAATGATCGGTGTGATCTATGTGTGAGAAAATGATCTGTGTATGTGTGTGTGTGTGTGTGTGTGTGTGTGCGCGCGTATGTACGTGAACAGAATAGCTCAACAACGAAATAATTATAGAAAGTTTAAACTTGATATTGTCTTCACCAAGGAATCCGTCAGTAGGTTATCTGTCAAAATTCCATAAGCGGAAGTACCACTTTGCTGAATAGGTTTTTTTTGCGATTTTCTCAAAAAATGGCTCCAACGATTTCTATGAAACTTGTTATTATATCAACTCCACAAATCCAAGGAGCTCAACTTTTACTTAAAATATTTCTCTGGAAAAAAATCATTTAAGGGCACTTTTAGGGGAGGAATGGGGCTAGGTTTTCCTCTAAAGTGTTATTTTACACAATTCTATCTTCTAAATAATATTGATTAGAATTAAAAATATTTTGTTGAAATTCAGAGTTTGAATAAAAAAAATCGGATGACCGGAAGTGCCTTTTTACTGAGGAGTATTTTTACTCTTACGATGGATGAAAACCAGAAACCGATCAGGAATAAAGTAAAATGCACGCTAGGACGGATAAACTACCAAATTGAATAAAAAGTAGTAGAGAAGGAAGGCGGCCGAGTTGAATACTGTTTCTTAGGATCAATATATAATGGAGTTGTTGAGGAGTAAAATATTAAAAAAATTGCAAAAATGTAATATTGAAAAAAAAAATGACTTACCTTTTTTTTTTGTCTTTAAAAGCTGAAGCGGGATTTGAACTACGCTGCCACCAATATAATGGATGTGTTAGGTGGAGAGAATTTAGGTTTGATTAAATAAACGAGATATGTTGAGACTAATATAATGTAGCTAAGTTTATACTAACTGCACTGGACTTTATAATGAAAATGATAGGATGAATGATGAGAGTAGAAATATGACACGATGCGACGACTGGAGTACAGTTGTATGGTTGTATATGATATATTCCTTTAGATAGATTCCCACTGGCTTACATGCTGAGGTTCTCCCACTCTAGCCTGCCTAAGTCAGAGAGTGGTCTCTGTTAACCAGAGAGGGCCTCTACTCTCTCTGCGGTGGTTGCATTATCTTTGCGGTCTATTATTACAAATTATACTTATTGATGATGGAAGAATGTAATAATTTAAAATCTGGTGTGAAATATTATCTTGATTCTAACTTGCTGCAATTCACTCATATCATTAATAAATTCTCCTTTAAGCTGTATTTATATTAAATCCTTAGTTGTTGCTAATATATTTTTCTTTTATGAGATAGAACATAAATTATAATAAAAATCACTGCTTAAGTTAAGATTAAATTATAATCTTCCTGTAACTTCCAAATCACTTTTTCTTAATAGAAATATTTCATATAGAAAGTGATAATTCATTATGTAAGTATCATTACAATATGTTTTAAAGAATATTGTTATAGTTGTTTAAGAGAAAGTCGCGAGTAATTGAAAAAATTATTCAGTGAGTTAATATAATATTATGTGGTTGATGTACTAGAAACTTCTTGTTGAATTTACTGATATCGAAGCAAGGAATATGAAGTTTGAGGTATCTTAGATTTTTTCAATTTAAGTACTTCACTCACAAGAAAGAATATCTCCTTGGGCAGAGAAGTGGATGCTTAAACTGGTAAGCGTATCAAGACATTGGCGTCGCTTATGACATGTCGCTTACTGATTCAATGAGCATGTAATGGCGCAGTTTTCCCAAACAGTAAAATTACAGTTCCACCATCTAGTGGAGAGTTAATGAAATTAAACAATTACTTAAAATCCTATTTGTTTAAGAAATTTTGCCAATAATTAGAGCTGTGAAAATTGCACTAAAAAAATAGTCATGCGATTATTTCAAAACAATTCTGTTTGCCTGTGTAAATAATTCTATATTTCCTGTTTAAAAATTCATTATTAAGTCATGAGAACGAACTTCCTGTTAATAAAGGAAATGAAAGTAACCAAAATAAGAGAAAGTAAAAATTGACTGACTATTGAAACAAGAATAGTAATGTATTACAAGATTGGGAAGTTATAAAAGAAATAGAAAAAAAAGAAAAAAGGAAGGGTTAATGAACAGATAGTGATGATGTGCGTGTAGTACCAGTTCATCACTATAGAGAGTGCTGAACCAACATGATTGGATTCAATCATTGTGATGAATATGGTATGCCAGACCACTACTTCGGCTGAACACTTCCATAGGTAGCACAGCATTTCCACTTAACCCCACACTCATTTCTTTCTATATTCTCACACCATCTTTACCAACTCCTATCATCAGCCTGCCACTTCTCCTCTCATATTCCATCATCATCATCATCAACAACAACACAAACTCTCCCCCCTCCAAACAAACGTCTTCAAAATCTCATATTTCGTTGGACCTTCATTTTTCCTTTTCCTTGTTGAACCAAATGAAAAACCAGTTTACTAAAAAGATTCAATTTTCTCTCAATATAAATGTATGAAAGAAAAAATTACTTTTCTTTAAAACTAAATTTGAAGAAATACCTTTTTGCAACAAACAGTCACTAACAAAAGTAAATGTAAGGTCCTTAAAATAATATAAAAAAACAAATCTGGTATGAAACACTCACTCAACTTTCTCTTCTTACTCCAGTTCTCAAAATTATAATTGACAAATTTTATAGTTGGCATACCAAATATGTACAATGAAATTCGTCGGTGTTCTTAATGAAGAAAACTGAAAAAAAACTGTTCACAAAAACCGCACTTCCGGGTTTACTAATTTTCTTGGAACTCGGAATTTTTACAATCTATTTATTTCTAATTAATTTTGTTTAGACGGTAAAATTGTATAATCAACTATGACAGCACTTCTGAGAAATACATGACCCCTACCCTCCCCCAAAAGTCCCCTTAAATGTCTTTTTACCAGAATAAATGTTTCAAATAAAAGTTGCAACTTTTTATATGTATAGTTCACATACTTAGTTTAAAGAAAATCGTTGGAGTCGTTTTAGAGAAAATAGCAGAAAACTGAAAAATACTCCTCAGTAAAAAGGCACTTCCGATTTTTTTTATTCAAACTCTGAATTTCAACAAAATATTTAATTCTAATCAATATTATTTAGATGATAGAATTGTGTAAAATAGCACTTTAGAGGAAAATCTAGCCCCATCCCTCCCCTAAAAGTGCCCTTAAATGATATTTTTCCAGAGAAATATTTTAAATAAAAGTTGAGCTCCTTGGATTTGTGGAGTTGATATAACAAGTTTCAAGGAAATCGTTGAGCCATTTTTGAGAAATGATTACTGAAAAAAAACCATTCAGTAAAGTGGTACTTCCGCTTAAGGAATTCGGACCTACAGACGGATCCCATCGTGAACACAATATCAAGTTTAAACTTTCTATAATTATTTCGTTTTTGAGTTATGCTGTTCACATTCATACATATATATACACACACACACACACACACAGACCATTTGCTAAAAATCACTTTTTTTTGGACTCAGGCGACCTCAAAACGGATATTTCCAGTGAAAACTCGATATCGAAAATTTAATACGATTACAATACTTCGTCTTACTAAGAGAAAGTAAAAATCTGGTGTGAAATACAGAAGACATTATATTCCCCCTTAATTTTCCTCCTCCTAAATTATTACTCCTCTTAATTTGTCTGTTGCACTCAAAACTTGTTGATTTCTTGACTGATAGTATGTGCGGAAGGTTAGCGGAGTTTGTTGGCATACAAACAATAAACCAACAAGCGTCTAATGTAACAGAAATATTGCGTCGAAGTGTATATATACTCTCTGCACGAATTTACTCTGACGATGGATGAAAATCCGAAACCGGTTAGTAATAAAAGAAATATGCATACTTCGACGGCATAAACCAGATGTTATCCACATATTCAAAAATTATATTCAATTGCTTCAGATCCCTCATCTACATCACACGTCTAACGCAACCTAAGTCGTTTTTATGAATGTGTGAAGGAGAGTGAATTAGAATGGATTTTTAGAGAAATAAACTAGAATATATGCTGAACACTGTATAATGATAGAACACACAAACTGCCCAGAAATTTACAATAGAAGTTAGGTAGCGAGATAGAAACAGACTTGACGAGTGATGAGAAAGTAATAGAAGGTTGCTGACTGGTTTAAACTCGTCGTAAACTGTCCGTAAAACTGTCCTGAACTGTGCTGCTGTCGCTCTATTTATAGGCAACGAACTGTCCCTCCTAGCCTGGCCTTGGTGGTGGTGGTGGGAGGGAGTAACTAAATTTGATTCATTCACTGTGCTTCTCCGCTCTGCGGATCCTGTGACACTTTGATGATTCGGATCCCATTACATCCGTCAACTCGGTCTTCTACTACCGGGATGCCGTTCCAGTACTCTGAAATTTTATCCTCTATCATCCAACGCAGCCTTTCCTATTTGACCACCGGCTATTAAATCCTGTTCTCCGTTCAACTCTCATATTTGCGTTTTTTCGGCATTTCCACATAATGCCTTCAATATGATTCTATTTAATTTCATATTATTCAAGTATTAAGGTAAAATCACATATTACATCTTTACAAGATTTGTAAATTGAACTGAATGTTTTTTAAATTAGTTTAACGCATTAGACGTCATAGAGGGTGGAGGCAAAATGTGTAAACAGTTAGGTTAACTCTGACACAAACACGAACTCTTTTATTACTACTAGCGAATAGACATACTATTATTCTTGACTACATAGATACTGATGGAACTGTCCCTGCGGCCCAATGTCTTTATTCTTCCCCCATAGCCACTATCGGGAAGGAGCATGCTTCGATTTGTATTTTCCTCGATTGGACCTTCCGTGCGGGTTTAGCTGGTACCGTCGCTGGATCTGTCGAGTGTACAACACCCGCACAATGAAGCTCGAAAAAGCGATGGCTCGCTGAAAGATGTTTTCAGGCTTACATTCCGAAGGCGACTAGTAGTCGAGGTAGTGGTACCTATTGACCACTCACAGATGGCGCAACAGAGGTAGTGATACCTATTGGCCAGTAACAGATGGCGCCACACAAACAAATAAAAGTCCCACATGAAAATATTACCTTCAACCATATAACCGTTAAATATTCACTCATTTTAAATAATCTGCTCTTTAATCGCTCTTGGAGAGTGGACTTACCTCAGACAATTGATATTTGAACGAATAATCATTCATCAATCTAGAAGAATATGTCCAAAAAATATTTTGAATTCCCCTAAGTCCCATCCGAGAAGCTTCCATCCCCCCCTTATGTACAAGTATTACTATAATAATATGATACATATTAAAGGTAAAAATATTTAATCTACAACAGTATCATTTGTAATGTATCTAAATGTAATCTATCATACTGTGGTGTAGAGAGAAGCAACGACTGGAACGTACATAATACTTTTCTACATTTATCATTCCTTGTACTACTTCTTCAGCCAAATATTTGTATATATGTATATTTGTGTATATGTATGGCCTTTTGCTTCTTAAATTTGATCACTTATAGTGGTGTTAGTTGTAGTAAAGGAGAGAAAAAAAAAATGGGGGCACCACACTAAAAAACTTTTCCTTCCTGCTAAACTTCTTATCAGTTTACTACAAGTATTCTAGATATTTTATATATTTAATAAGATGTATGAGGATACCGTTGTTGATATTATATTATATATTACTACAAAAACTTCTTGTCCGACTTAAAGATATTATAAATCCAATATTTGTATTTAATCTTTTTACTTTTTAAAAACTTTTTTTTATAAAAGGAAATATTAGTTACTTGTTACAATTTTAGGGTTGAATTATTCAAAAAATACATTTTTTTAAGTTTTCTATTTTTTAAACTAAATAAATTACGAGTTTCAGAAACCAGTTTCCATTTAGATGTCAGAAGGAGGTATGGAATGAATATTTCCTTAAAAAAAAAAAAGTAGAAGTTCATCTCTTTTTAAACTGTCTTAATTTTTTCAAAAATTGATTCCACTGGTTTTATTTTTTTTAATTTAAGGCGCGTCAACATCTATGGTCATTGGCGCCGGGAGCTTTCTCAGTCCAAGCCGGTCTCCAGTTAGTGTTCTCTCGATGCAGACAATACTGCCCCCATCACTGGACAGTGAGCTTGTAGAGTCTCCTAGGAATAGAAAATCCAAGGGCAGCACCCTGGGATCTCCGTGTTGCCAGTCCAGCTCGCTACCACTGAGCATCTTTTATTTTATAAATAGACTATATTTACATATAATAATAAAAAAACTATAATACCAATATAATATAAGTAATAATTTATTGATACACTGCGAGGTGTTACAAATGTTGCTAAAATAACCTGTGTAAAGGACACCGTATATAAAAACAATACTGTAGTACTGTGTAAGACACTACTAAGTGTTATCAGTACATCTACGTACTACATGTCAGACTGGTCCAGATCTCACTCAAAGGAATGGGAAACGAAACTATTCAAATAACTAGTGTCCGTGAGATTGCACTGCTACAAAAATGCTTTCAGCCACTAGATAGCAATTACATACAAAAGTTTAATAGTTTTATTGAAATGTAATGGAGTTATTGTAGAGAAAGTGCTGTAAGATTGAAGAACACAGACTGAATACTATGTATATTGTTCAAATATAGAGGCTTTACACTGTTAAATTAGCAAAGAGTTATGATAGCGTAAAAAAGAGTGACAGACTGAACTGGCAGAGTGACGGTATATAATGACTTCTTGATGTGAGATTTGAATGAGAGAAAGTTTAGAGTCGCATGCATTTTTATAAATTTTCTCAATTTCTCTATTATCCCGTAACTACTTCTACCAGTATCGTAGTATAGTTGGGTAGGTAGATCACTTATCGCTACAGCTAGAATCTTAACCGCCTGTGGTAGAGAGTCTTCACGCCTCACGTCAATGTAGTCACTTCAGTTTACTGACACAGCTTATGATATGTTGCAGGCAAGGCGCGCCAAACTACTTCATGGCGATCCATTACAAAAACAATAATTTTTTGAATGGATGTTTTATAAGGGATGTCTTTGAAGAAATTCCATTTTGATATTGAGGCCGATTTCAGTACATTGTATAACCTTCCCTGCGCTCAAGAATTCAGATAAGGAAAGGTTTAATTGTTACATATACCACAATACTTTTCAGAACACAAGAAAAAAATTAGAAGATATTCTTTTCTAGCAAATCCAGCTTTCTCCATTTTTATTCTTTTCGCTTTTACTGAATTCCTAAGAGAAATTAAGGCGTTCATTTTTCTAATTATGTTTTTAACGGAAATTCAAATTTTGAGATATCATGGGTAGAATACTAGTGTAACGTACTCATGACTATTTATTAAATAATTTAGTATAGCAGTTACGTCACATTTTCGAAGTTGAGTACTGGAAATACATCGACCCCTGAGTCCTCAATTTTAAGAAAGGGTTAACTATTAAATTCATTATAATTAAAGCTGTCGAAATTTTCAGCTTCTAGTTGGAAGGTAATGGTATATAGCCTATTCCAGTTTTGACCGTTCAGTCAATTAATAATCTCATTCTTACTTAATGTCCACTTATTGAATCATTTGATTCTGAACCCTTTCAAACCTGGACATTAAAAATGTCTAGAAATGCCCAGAAATTTCAAAACCTGGAATTAAAAATTTCTAATTCAGTACTAAGCGGAATTTCACTATTCCCAAGTATAGTAGTGTAGACTGACATAATACCAGATTCAGTCGTATTAGCTTTTCCTCAAAATGATACCGGAACGATAATTGGGAAGACAACCATATACCAACATATTTATACCCAATTACAATTTCTATTTTCCCTATAAATGTCAATCGTGCATTTCGAACTAATTTATCCCCTTTCCTAAAAATCATAATTTGGGATTTATTAAGATTGACATTTAAGTTCCATAATTGGCAGTATGAGACCAATCAGTCTATCATCTCTTATTTTTTAAGTATTTTCGGATCGCTTGTCATCATTATTATATCGTCTGCTTAGAGCAAACATCTAACATTAAAACCGGCAACCAGAATATTTCTTTCAGCGTAATCAACCAAATCATTTACGAAAAGTGAGGCTAAGCAGATAGGCCCAACTGTAGCAGATTAGATTAGATTGGCAGAAGGGGAGGGCTGGCCTCATTCCACTGCAACCTACATTAGAGATTTATTGTGAATCCCCTACAATTATAGTACTCCTTCAGCTTCGCCTTCTAAATCAGGCCTAGCAAAACTGAGAGTGGCTCCGTCATGAAGCTCGTGGCTTCAGGATTGCTTGTCTCCAATTGAAGAAACCTTATCCTCGTTAGGCCGGCACAAAGGATCTGAACCTGGGTTCCCTCCTCGACCCTGCAGAATTGGTATAACGCGTTATCTGCAAGTAGTAATTGGTGCATGTGCCTATTCAGCCTTCTATGCCCTGTTTATAGACCACTGTTAGCCTTATGAGGTGGATAGGTTTGCCAAATTAGGCGCCTCTCTCCCTTTCATTGGTTCCGAGCCTACTGTTGGCGAGTCTTCGGCACATGTCTGTCAGGCTTCCAGTCATGGACAGCTTCACAGCATTCATCCTTACGGATGAGCACAGTTGGTTTTCGTCAGTCCAAGAAGCTCATCGGGGGTTCGGACAGGGCTATTAGTGAGACGTTGCTGCGTCTCTCTTGGAGCTCTTCCAAGCATCTGGTTTGATCCCTTACTGGACATTGGGGTTTAAGGAGTCATCTCTACGTAATGGTGCTCATGCCGGATCCATTTTGTAGAGTTTGTGAGACAGAGGAGGAAACACCCATCCATCTTATGACAGATTGCTTGAGCTGTGAGGAAGTTAGCTTCAGGACCTTTGGTCGGAACAGGATGTCTGTGGAAGAGTTTAGGCTATTTCCCTTTAAGGATTTGTTCGGACTGCGGTGAATCTTAGATGGTCTGGATATTTGTTCTAGACCCGGTTCGTAGTTGATTTTCTTGGGGTAGCTATATGGGCCGGTGGGGCTTTAGATAGCGTTGGGTTGGGTCCCTCCCCACAGACAAATAATAAGCCTTATGCCTCTTCGGCTATGGCTCAGCAAGTCCCTGGTAAATTTAGGCAAATGTCTCTTAATGAAGAGTTTAGCCTGTCTCTGTGTTTGTGTTCTCTCCCACCATTGCAGACGCTGTTCTATCAAGCCTTTGATAAAACTTTGAATTCGCAGAAGGGTTCAAGGCCTGTAAAGGTATTCTTCGAACCCTCCCTTGCTAGGGCATCCGCCCTCTCGTTGCCCAAAAACTCAGCATGTCCCGGCATCCAGGCGACTGTCAGCTTATTTCGAATGTCTTGGGACTATTTGGTGTGAAGAAAGTGCCTCCAAGGCGGCCTGTCTGTCGGAGTATATGACCACTCTTTTACGCTCCAGTCCTTGCCTTATAATCTCCTTAGCGCAGAATTGTTACGCCACAACTTCGGCCTGAAAGACTGTGGCGTACTTCCCTAGGCTGGCCTTAATATTAACTTTAGGCCTGCCGCCATAGACCCCCTAACTGTAGTAGGAAAACTTTTGGTCGACCCATTATGCGTCCATACTGATAACTCTATCTTTATAAAGAAGATCTTTCAGAATGTCAATAAATTTAGTAGGTCTCTCACCCCATTGAATATAATTTACATTACAATGAATTTCTTTCAGTGAATCAAATGCAACCTTAAAGTAAAAAAAAAAATCAACAAAATTGTTCACCTTTTTTTATTTGTTTAATTATTTTAATGATGTTAAAGTTGAAAATAATGTCAACAGTGGAATACCCCTTTCTAAAATCCAGATTTGTTTTAGGTATTAGGTTGATTTATTATTTTCATTTACCTAAGTCTGGTTTCTCTGCGACAGTAAATCCGTGAATAATTATTATATGGCCCTGATATCTAAATATGGCTTGCATAATATCTAATCACATTTATTATTATTATTTTTTATATAATTTAAGATGCCTCAATATCTATGGTCTCCTTTTTATTTGAAGATTTTTTCCGGTAAATTTAATTTTAAGGTTGTTCTGTGTTATAGACATGAAGCCGTATTGGGAAATTATATCTGTAAATATCTGTAAAATGATGGAAATTAAACAAATTTATGACATTAGTAAATTAACGCCAAACAGTTTCGTCCGTTTTACGAACGAACACAGTCTTGACCCATTAAAGGTCCAAGTATTTAAAAGTATTGTAACGCAGCCAGTTGTGCCATCTAGGAGAGGAAGTAGGAACCTCAAGTTCTCCTAGTGGCCGCTAGGAAGCGCTGGCAACGCACTCCTCTAGCTCTTTGGAGAAAAATCGAGAAAGTTCCAGACTCTTCTCCATCGGTATAAATAGTGGGACCGCAGAGAGTTGAGAGAGTTTTCCAGTTACAAATGAAGTCCCTAGTTTGTGTAAAGTGTATAAAAAGTGAACAAAGTGAACTTTTGTAGTTTAAACTGTGAAGTGTTGTATTTTGTAATTTATTGTGTATAACAATAAATTGGTGTTTTCTTTATTGAAGTTTAGAGTATTTTATCTATACGAAGCCACTTAAAACTAGTTGCAGTAGCTAGTTTAGAGGGAAAAATGTTAAAGTATGATTAGAATTACAATTAAAATCTCGAGATGCCCGCAACTCGACTACCTCGCATCTGCTTTGATGCTCTTTATGCTAGAGATTCACTTCCGTTTAACAGTATTAGATATTATAACTGGATTACTCAACTTAAAGAAATGTTGATCTGTATAGGTTTGCTAGACGATCTTACTCCAATGAATCCCGCACTCTTAAAATCTCAAATTAAAAAATCTGGAACAAAAGGAATGCCTGTATAAGTGAGGATATTACCTACGTGATTGACCGTTGTAGGTGTAACACATTGTACCGCCATATAAGTAAGTAGTTTGGGCAGTGTTGAGCAATACCTTTCTTGGTCTGTTTCTATTAAAAAAATTCGTTTGATATTGCAACTTAGATTAGCCAGTCTTAATAAGCAAAATATCTATTTCAATGGTTGTACATATTCTTTTGATAGTTCTAATATATGCACCTTATTTAAATTTAATGCTTCGGACCCAGTGTTACATTTTATCTTTTCTTGTCAGATTTTTTGAACCCTTCAGATTCTGGGTACTAGACAACTTGATATCAACTTCGTACCTGATTCAGAGAATTATAAAAATCTTCTATCAAATATGATAATCAAATCAATGCAGTTTTTGACTATATTAACTATCTTTAAGAATAAGAAGTTTACTATTGAATGAATAGTAATTTTTTGTTTCTGATTTATATTATCAAGAAAAGTTCATATTTTTTTTTTTACTTATAGATTGAGTCTAAAAATGCATTCAAAAACACGTATATTAGTGTCATTTCTTCATTGTAACTACTCATGTTTACTATAATTATTATTATCTTTATTTTTTATTTTTTTTTATTTATTTATTGCTTACAGGAATAACATTCCTTTTGCAAGGAGTTTGGTTTATAATATGCAATACATGATATTTATAATACATAAAAGAAATAAAACACATGACTACTACATAAACTGAACCAGATGTTATTAACAAAATAATAAATGGATTAGTAATCAGAAAGGATAAAACTCCTAATTCTTAGGGCATTAATAGCGTATTTGTAAATTGGATTTATCTGTGAGACGGACCAAACCGTGAACAGCTTCTCGAAACAGTTGGATTCAGTATCCGAGTCAGCAAGATATGGATTAAGATACTGTTCTCTAAATGGTTGCAATGCGTGACAGTAGAAGAGGAAATGTGAGAAAGAGTCCGGTACCTTGCACATCAAACAGAGATTGCCTTCATCGAAGACAAAAGGGGAACCTTCGACATAGATACTTGAACACTTTAGATTACATAATCGAAGCTGAATAATCAATCTTATTTTAGTAATAGCACAGTTCCAATCTAAATAAGACCTCTCGCTTCCCAAGGCACTCACACGCTTCACAAGTCTATATAAGTAATTGTATCTACTGTTTAAAACATTATGAATGTCTATCGAATGGCAATCGTTCTGATATTTTTCAATAATATGTTGTTTTTTTTGCTTGGGTGTTTTATTAGAAACTCCAATATTGCCCAGGTACTGCCAGTGTTTTTTTTTCTTTCTTTCTTTCTTTGGCGCATCGACAGCTAAGGTCATTAGCGCCTTCCGAATAATTTTTTCTTCTCGATCCGTTTACTGCTCAGTCATGATGGCACATGTTCTACTGGTTTACCGCTCAGTCATGATGGCACATGTTCTACTGGTTTACCTTTATGGCATCCAACTCAATACTTTGACCAGCAACGTATGGTGGAGCCTAAGGATATCGAACATGGTTCCGCACATCTCCTCTTACACCATCAAACCAGTTGACGAGGGGGAGTGCGGATACCTAAACAGTGCCATCCTTTGTAAAAACAATACATAGCGGGGCAAGTGCTCTTCTGAGGATTGCCCCTCAAAATAATCTTATATAATAATTGTTCACATATTGTTTGTGTATTTTCACAGATTATATATAACTAAGGAAATTGAAATCAATATCTACTGGACTCAACTCATTACTTTATATTATCTTCCTTGTTTGGTGGCTATTTGCATTGAGAAAAAGTATTTCTATAAATATTCCTTCCCCTGGAATTTTCCTAGATCTAATCGGGGCGTAGTACTTTTATAAATATTCCTACACCCCTTAAAAAGTAGCTAGAAATCTAAAACATATATACACTATTTACACTCACTCATGCTATCATTAACTCCAATAAAACGTGCAAACTAATAAATACATTCATACAAATAAATACATTCATACAAATAAATACATTTATACTAATAAATACATTCTTACTAATAAATACATTTATACTAATAAATCCATTCTTACTAATAAATACATTCATACTAATAAATACATTCAAATCTTACAATCACACGGACGGGAGAGTACTCGATATTCCTCTCCCCTTTTACTAGAACTAATCTAAACCTAATCCTAAATTTTATAATAAAAATTCATTCTCTTTAAGAAAGCAAATAGCCTTTTTTTATGGGAAGACCCTTCTTCTAAAATTGCGCGTGCCAGACTTATTATCATTTATATTGATACTGATACTCTAACAATAACAACAATTATTATAGTATAATATAGTTAATAAATTTACTTGAATAGTTCTCTAACACTAAAATAATAAATATCTAACAATAACAAATAGAAACTATACCCAATAACACTATTATAATCTTAACTTTATATTTATATCAGTATGTTTGTATCGACTACGAATTTGTATAAAAGTTTCATGTCGTCAGTATTACCGTGCAGTATGTCAGTCAGTGTAGTAAATTTTGTAAATATTTTATAGTTTTTTTCTGATGCTCTCGTACTTCTTACATGACATGATAACATGTTCAACGTTCTCCTCAACACTGTACACTTCACAATTAGCAGACGTTACCAATTTAAATAAGAACATAGTTCCATGTCCTGTGCATAGTCTAGTCAGACTATTTGGCCTCTTAATAATTTGCATTTCTTGAACCAAGGTCTCACAAAGATATAGTTTACATATTAGTGAAATAGTACATTCCTTTCTGAGAAGATTCTCTTTCATATAAAGTTTGCCACTCTCGCAAATAATATGGATCTTGTCTGTCGTAGGCAGTCGTCAAGTGGTAGGTCGATTTTTCCAATAATATTCGATTTGTTCTTCTTGAGTAGGTGAAGATTATGGAGAAGCCAAAATATCCAGACAACCAATTGAAGAAAACAGGGACTTCAATATATATTTATCCAAATAATATTATGTTACTAGAATGCAAATCCAAGAGGATATTCAGGCAAATATAGGGCAAGCGACTAGGGGGCAATTACCTTTATTAATAATAAGTCCTAAAAAGCCATTGAATTCCCTATTTTCTTGGTTAAAAAATAAAACAAAAAATTGGTAATTTATATTTCAGTTAACTCTTTTTTCCTTTTTTTTTTGGTTTAGAAATTGCCTTCTGTGATTATTTTACATATATGTGATAAACTGTGTCTTATATGAATTATTATATTTCTATATTGTCAAACTCCATGCTAAAGGAGTAATCCTAAAAGCGTTATATACTAAATAAATAAATAAATAAATAATTTAAGACGCCTCAACATCTATGTTCTTACTTTTATTTGAAAATTGTTTCTGGTAAATTTAATTTCAAGGTTGTTCTGTGTTATAGACATGAAGCCGTATTTGGGAATGATATGGTGTAATGAAAATATCTTAAAGTTCTAGCTTTTTTTTTATGTGGGAAAGAGTGTGCATCCACCATCACAAGCTTGATGAAACTGTCTATTATAATAATCATTGTTTTAACTAAGTACAATGAGAGAGAGAGTTGTGTGAGTGTTTCACATCAGTCTTTTCTTATTTAATATTTTTATTAATTGGGAATAAATCAATTAGTCTACTTCAGATTGTAAAGTTAGATTAGTTTGGGTACCATTAACTTGGTTTTTTATTATTATTATTAATTATTAGCGGCATTATTCGTTGCTATTCGGATGGCTCTAGGCAGGAGGGTACTGGCCTGTCGGGGGCGGGAGCCTGGTTTCAGGAACTGGATAAAGAGAGTTCGGTGGCCTTGGGTGGCTTGGCCACTGTTTTTCAGTCTGAGGTGGTGGGCATCATTGAATGCTGCCACCTGGTGGGGGAGTGGCAGGGAGAGTTCAAGGAAGTGCGGATTTTCTCGGATAGCCAAGCCGCACTAAGGGCTTTGAGTAAGCCTTGGTGGAGTTCGAAATTAGTGGGAGAATGTCGGAGGAAGCTCAACGCTTTGGCTCGGAGAGGTAAGGTGCATCTCTATTGGATACCCGGACATGCGGGAATAGAGGGCAATGAGAGGGCGGATCGGCTGGCCAGGGAGGGATCATCATTACCATTCTGTGGTCCTGAACCAGCCCTGGCCGTTACAAAGACGTTTCGCGACAAACAGATTAGACTTTGGGAGACGAGAGCTTTGGAGAAATGCTGGGGGGACACGCAGGGGTGCCTCCAAGCTAAAAGATTTATAAAGGCAGGTAAGCAGAGAATTTCGGAGTATCTCCTGTCTCTCAGTAGGACGGGTTTGAGGACCTTGGTAGGAATAGTGACTGGACACACTTGGGTGTCCAGCCACTTGTTTAACATAGGAAAGACGCGGAGTCCCATTTGTCAGAACTGTGATGACGGAGTTAGGGAAACGGTGTATCACTACTTATGTCAGTGTCCCCGTTTCGCTGGAACTAGGTTTCGTATATTTGGGAGGACACCACTCTCGCAGGATTGTCTGGGCGAGTTGGAGTATAGTGATATCTTGAGATATTGTAGATTAACCGGCAAGTTACCGGGGGAGGCTAATTAAGGGGTTACGGGGGGTACCGGGGGGATAAGAGCCATATAGGCTTAGGTCCCGCGCCTTTGGGCACCCGATAATAATAATAATAATTATTATTATTAATTATTTATTTGTGTAGAGGTACATGTGCCTGTTACAAAGGAAGTACAGTTCTATTACAATACAAAAGGAAATAATTACAATTTACTATAAAAATAAAATACATACTCTTCTTAGTCAAAATAAAATTAAATAAAATCATAAATATTATTATGGATGCTATTCATGAAGCATAAAAGATCTGGTCTTTAACATATTTTTAGTAAAATTATAAAATAATGCACATATTTTTCTTATCAAAATTGTGAACAATTCCGACCAGTTCGTTATTTGCACTATCATCTTTATTAATGCATAACTGTTCTCTAAATGGCTCATAAGTCGCACTTTGGTGGGTGCCGGGGCATGTTGGCATTGAAGGGAATGAGACGGCCGATGCCCTGGCCAAGATAGGCGCTATGACACCACTTTTGGGGCCGGAACCTTTTTGTGGGATTAGCGACCAGTGTCTGTTAGAGGAACTTAAGAAGGAGGAGGAGACAAAGAGATCTCAACTCTGGTACTCCCTCCCCAGGTTGCGGCAGGCCAAGATCTGCTTGGGAAATTATAACCAACGGAGGTCGGAGGCCTGCATTGGATTGAGTAAGAACAAGCTCCGCGTACTTACGGGTTTCCTCACGGGGCATTGCCGACTTAGAGGACACCTGGCGAAGCTGGGCTTGGAAAGTGACAGCTCATGCAGATTCTGTGGGGAGTTGGAGGAAACTCCAATACATCTCCTAACAGACTGCGAGGCTGCCACTCAGAGAAGGTTCAGGAACCTGGGTAGCTACCAGGTGGAGGAGGGGGATATACCCTCTCTAGAGCCCGTCAGGGTATTAGGATTCCTCAGGGACCTCAACCTGATGGAGATATTGTAGAACGCATGTTCAATTGGGCATCCGTTCGGGTGCTATGGGCAAGCCTGTGGCACCCAGGGGGCATAGCACAATAGACCTGCGCAAGGTCGCAGTGCGTTGGCCCCCCCGCTAAAAAAAAAAAAAAAAAAAAATGGCTCATAAACTGGACAGGAATGGGTCAAGGTTTCATATTCATTTAAAGTATAAAGTGTACAAATACTTCTTGGATTATTGATTATAATAAGATATGTTACCTATAGAAATTTTGATTAAGTATGGTCCAGAAAGACTGATTTGAGCAAAGATTTTTGTGATATTAAATGAAATATTTAAAGTTAGATATTGCTGACAAGTATTGTATAGAAAAGAGGAATTTACACTAAATATATTATAAGGGGAACTAATATTTCTGTCTATGTCTATGTAGAATAATTGCTGTTTATATCTTTCTAAAATGATATTTATATTGCGTTTAACTTTTAAACAATTTTCAAGAGAACCTAGATCTTCCATATTTACTATTTTTAAACAATCTTTTAATTGTAAATACCAATTATATTTAATGTTAGATGGGTATGTTTCACTCAAAGCTATTAATCTATTAAAACAGAGCTTTAAATAACTTTGATCGTCAGCATTTATAATTTTTCGTAACCATTTAAGAGCTCCTTTAACAATATAAAAACTTAAATGACATTGACCCATTTCTAATCAAACTAAGTGATTTGGAGTTGAACGGGGAAGATAAAATAGACATTTAAAAAATTTTAATTGCACTTTCTCTAATTGATCTAGGTGCCGTAGTCCCCAAAAACAGGTGCACACAGTAAAATAAACAATTTTTAACTTGGTTTATTAAAAAGAAAAGTTGTATAAGAGAGTTGATATATTTTATAATGCTTAAAATTAAGTTAATATTTATAAAAGCTTTGAGAATCAATTTTTAAAATTGAAAGCACACAGTGTAAAATATTGTTGGGCCGATGTATTTCTAAATATATTTCAAAGCTTTTCTTTAGTTAAAATTTAAGTTAAAGTACTTTATAAACAGCTCTAATAATTTAATAATATTATTACTTTTTAGAATAAATTTTCTGTAAAAGTTAACTTTTCATAATATAAAATTGAGTCTATTTTACCCCAGATTTAATTTTATTAATAAATATATAAATATCAAAGTAAATTCTTAAAAAAAAAAAAAAAAAAAAAAAAAAATCCATTTGGAATATTTTGATTTAATTATTTTATTATTAAAATGAATTAAAATAATTAAAACTGAAACTTTTGGTTGTTGTTCTTCTGAAAAGGAAAATAAGTTTTTTTACCCTTGTTTTTAAACTTCCAACTTTGATAATGTTTTCTTTAAATAATTACTATCTTTGAAGTAAAATGAAACTAATAATCTCTTTGAACCTTTTTATCATATTTTACTTTGTACATAGTTAAGTTATATTTACTTTTTTGTTTTATTTACCATATAGTATGTTTTATATATATATATATATATATATATACGAGATGAACTTTGTATAACAAGTTTTTTATTCATAATTATGGTTGGTATAATCCTTGCCAAAAGGATTCTTTCTTCTCTAATCCGTTCAGTTAGCTGTTCATCTTTATTAATCAGGATCCCGGTAAAGCTAGATATTTGCCGGGAAATTGTAGAAATATCCTACATTATTCCAAAAATTTATTAATTGTTTGTAGAAGCAAATGATTGATTTTTCATTATTCTAAGTAGTGTTTGGTTGTGAAGAGAGATCGCTAAAATTAGACCAATACTCCAAGAATATATTTTTAAACAGGGGCAGACTGGAAATTGTACCGTCAACAATTTTTACCCATCTATTTACTTAAAATTAATAAAAAAAAATTCTTTTCACAATTCTAATCCTTTCTAACTAACAAATATTCCATGAAGCTTGAAACTTTGTATTAAAGGAAGATTCTTCTCGACCGTTGCTTGTATGAAGGAAAAGGATCGTGAGTTTCGGTCTTTTTTTGAAAAAAATAAAAAAACTTAAATTCTTGCCAACGTTTCGACAAATATATTGTCTTTTTCAAGGCCTACAACATATAAATACAACAGGTTCTTTTTTGAAAGTCAAAATCAAAAAACAGAAAGTAATAAAAAATAAAATTATGGATTAATTTATAAAAATTTTTTGGTTTACTTACATAAAAAATAAAAAATAAAAACTATTAAATAATCTTTAAAACATATCAAACTTGAAAACTTATGTATAATTTTGTAAATAAAAAGTTGAGAACACCTCAACAACACAGAGAATAGTGAACAAATAAACCATAGTGAACAGCGGGCAGGTATATTTATAACGGGACTAGTGGAGAAAGGGATCTATTTGGAAAAACAAGGTCAGGGATTAGGAAATCAGGTTGTGATAAATTGAAGAGAGACCCTTGGTATCTGTCCTATAATTAATAGAATTTTTCTCTTTTTTTATATATAGCATTTCTAAAAAATTAAGTTTTTTCCTATTACGTTCAGTTGCCAAAATACTGGTGTTAGAAAAATCAAAATCGTGTCTTTTTTCAGTATTTGTATGTTGTATAACCTGTTGTATTTATATGTTGTAGGCCTTGAAAAAGACAATATATTTGTCGAAACGTTGGCAAGAATTTAAGTTTTTTTATTTTTTTCAAAAAAAGACCGAAACTCACGATCCTTTTCCTTCTTTGTATTAAATGTTTAGTTATTCTTAATATTGTATATCTCATCTTCACAACCTGTATATTGCGTTGCCCTCCATCCCAATGGTATGCAAATATCCGTTCACGACCGCCAACTAGTTTCTTGATTGTCTTCTACACCAGAACCAAAAAATATCTTATAATTGAAAATGTGGGTGGGTCCACAATGCTGGATTAACATCTGGTATTCTATCCGTCGTAGCATATATATTCGTCATAGTGTGTTACACTCACACTTGCTATATACAACCAACAGAAATATTTCGTTGAAGTAAACTCTTTACACGAACTTGGTGAATTTGGCTCTGACGATGGATGAAAATCCGAAACCGGTCAAGAACAAAACCAATATGCAAGCTACGACGGATAAAATACCAGAAAATATCTTATAACATTGGATCTAATTCCTTCAATTAATATTTAGGTTTTTGTCGGCCCCCTCTTATCCAGTCCAGTGCTTTTTTATTTCTATTAATCTCTTTGTCTTGATCATCCCATTACAATACTGTTTTGAGACTGCCAAGATAGGTTTAGATTCCAAAATGATGTGGTAGAACGTCCTCCTGCTAGGTCATCAGCTCTCTTATTGCCTTCTATTACTGTCTAAGGATCCAGAAGAATCTAACCGATCTTCTTTGAGCGAGGCAATTAAAGACGACTTCTGCAATTATTTTTTACACTAGTTTCGAATCCAACAAGATTTTGCTGGTGGTTCAAGCCTGCTTGACTAACAGAGAAGATCCTTACTTCAGCAACATCCCTCTGCATCCCTCTGTTTGTAACATTTGGCAGCATTTTATTATATCATAGAACTTTATAACTAAAGGAGATCTCGAGGAGCGGTTAATAAAATTTATTCTTTTTTAAAAACTTGTCCAACGTTTCGACAAATTTATTATCTTCTTCAGGAATAAAATTTAAAAAAAATGTTAATCGGTGTTACATATGATCATTTCTGATGATGTAGCTCATACAGTAAGCAACTCTTTCTACCAAATCAAGTTTTCGTTCAGTACAGTCTTTGTGTTTAGTTAGTTTAATGGAAATTATATGTAAAACCGATTAACATTTTTTTTTTTTTTTTTAAATCGGTCGAGAATCTTTATTAGCATAGAACTTTGTGCTTGAAACACTGTTGCATGCCATTTCAAGGCAACACTTCTTTTTCTTGAATCCAGACTCTACCGTGGATAATCAAGTTTGCTCTTGATTGTGTGAAACAGTTGATGTCATTTTCCATTTCTACTAATCCACACAAATTAAGATTCTCCTTTTTAAGAGTCTCCGTGTATATGTGAATTTAATTCGAACATAATCTCAATGAGAAGATTAGTTTCTTAAATATATTTATTATAATATATTATCATATCAGAAGTAATCTTGATCTTTTAGGTTTCCGCGGCCATTTTCATGAAAAATACTTGAGTTTCCGGGTTGTGGCCGCGCCACTGGTTTGATAGAAACCGACGTTGCGCCCATATTGCAATGAGCTTCTTCAGGATCGTTACACCTTGAAAGCCAATAAGGCAATTCCCTCAAGGAGCCAAACCCCTCATTGCCTTATTTGGGGTTTAGAAATAATCCCTTCAGAAATAATCTTATTAATTAAAATGAGCAATACTTATAGATATTATACTAATGAAAAAGTGTAATATCGAAACGCCGTATGTAATAATAATTACAATTTTATACTGAGAGATAATTTATGGATGTATTGTAATGTATTGGTGTTGATGATGTGTGTAGGTAGCTTGTGGCGTGAGCGTTTTAGCGCTCATACAAGGGCTTGTATGTTAGTTTGAGATAGAATATAAGAATATATTCAAGAAAGCACCACTGATTATAAAATAAATATATTTTCTAAGAGAAATTAAGTTACTTTGAATATCACAATAGCTTATAATAATTTCTTATAACGTAATACTGGTATGTGATACTGGTCTGATGCTTTCACCTTGATTTCTAGCACTAGTCTGTCCTTAAAATATCTCTTCTCTTTGTTTCTTCAATTCCTCCCCTGTGAGGAGAAGGGGTAGTACAATTGCCATAATTGTTCTTGAACCGTACGAGTAACTGGACTTGTATACCTGGTCTTATCCTTTTGCAAGGGAATGTCAATCTATTTCTTAATTTTGATTTATTTATAATTTAATATTATTTCAAGTTTCTTGCATCCATCACAGTATCACAAATATAAATATTTTACTACTTCGATATTTTTTAAAATTGTAGAATCCAGTTTTTTAAGGGAGGAGTTCCGGAAGTTCATTCTATAATTAGCTTTTGTATAGCTGTTTGCATTCTTCAGTTAATTTTTATCTTTAGTAACTAGGCCTATCAAACAGTAAAAAGGAGGTGCTCCCCGGGCCTCACACAATATATGGTCCTAATTTATAATTCAGTATGTTAGTATATATCAATATAATTTTCTTATTGTAAGATTGTTGTCCCAAATTTAATTAAACATCATGAATTCTTTTATCATAAAAGACAATTCATCCATTGTAATTTTATATTATCGATTATTAATTTGAAATTTTGAAGGAATTCAAAAATATTAGTTGCTCCGTGCTTCGCATATTGTCTGAAGATCCTGGTACTTCTAGACAACAGTTACATTAGTATTAGTAATTTAATATTGAAGAATCAGAGTGATTAACAAATATATTGTTGAAATTTTGAAATTATTCAACTTTGTAGTTGAATCCGATTTTCAGGAATATCCGTGCAGTTTAGTAGAATTTTTAATATAGATTTTCTGAAATTAAGCAGATAATATAGTTTCTAAATAAAGGGATTATAGTTTTGTTCATTTATTATTGCTTTTCTAAATAGAAACACTTCATAATTTTTCAAATATTGCACTAAATGCTAACATGAATATTAATTTAACAACAGAACTAAGAACATTGTGGAAAACATTAAGGCATTCTGATGAAATGGAAAGATTTTATGATACTAATAATGGTCGTTGCTATAAATTCTATAATTAAGACGGGTCTTTGGTTAAATGCTACCAATTAGACAAGATGTTTTTTTTTTTTTTTTAGATAAAAGCCAATTAACACAAACCTTCTTAATACTGCAACTTATTTCACTTAATAGGTTTATGTTTTTATATGACTCTTTTAAATCTCTATCCTAGATATTAAATACAGTATCTAGGGAAAATTGCAACTAACCTAGATTTGGTTTTTATTTATAATTTTTTTATTAAATGTACTTTAAATTAAGCTTTTTTTTTTCTTTTTTTTTTAAAAGCATTTGTTAAATCTATATAATTTTTGTTATTTAAAAACTTAACTCTAAGTGGCTCTTTTACCTGTTTCTTTGAAAATGTATTTCTGTTCAAGTTACCTATTTGGTTTTTGTTCAAGTGATAATATTCGCTTCTTTATTTATTATTAAAAAGTAGCGTATTACTAAATTTAGTTTTGTGGGCATATAATTAGAGCCGGGCGTTCATACTAAGTAAGTAAACCATCGTCAGATAATCTTCGATCTGTGAAAAAGTGTTCGTAGTAATTAGTGCTAAGAATCTTTGGGTTCATAAATTGGGTGCAAATACATAATATGAACAGATAGTTTCAAGATTTTATTTTTATATCGAATTTTCACCGGAAATTTACGTTTTCACGTTCCCTGAGATCAAAAAAGTGTTTTTTTTTAGCAATTAGTGTGCGTGTTGTGTGTTGCGTGTGTGTGAGGGGGGACAGCATATCTCAAAAACGAAAAATCGAATAATGTTCAAATTTAATATTTCGTTAAAGTGCTACCAGAAGATCTGAGAATAAGTTGTCCGTAAAAATCGATTAACCGGAAGTGCCTTTCTACTGAATGTTTTTTACTTTCTCTTACTCCTAGTAAGTGGAAGTATTGTAATCGTATCAAATTTTCGATATTGAGTTTTCACCGGAAATATCCGTT